>JAADVN010000350.1:0-21102 GCA_023335535.1 Globisporangium spinosum | reverse complement strand
CCCCCCCCCCCCCCCCCCCCATCGTCTGCCCGGCAGGTCTGATCTGCCCTTGCCAAGCTATTCGGTCTTGTTGCTTGGTGTCAGGTCAGACCTGAGTGACCGGACTTCTATTGTGTCACTTGCTTCACCAAAACCCGCTCCAATCACAAGCCCGCTTCGTATACAGCGCCATGTGAGTCCAGTACGATAGACGTGTGTTTCACTGTACTGTCACCCTTATAAACTGCGGATGTCAAACACGCAGCTAAAAGAGCAGCCAGCACCACCAATAGAGAAAGCACATACAGATCTCATCGTCACGATGACCGTGGACGTCGTGAGCTTCAAGAAGAAGCGCAGCAGCAGCAGCAGCAAAGGCGCCGGCCGCAAGCGCGCGCGTCACAGTTCCGAGGACGAAGAGAGCGGCAGGGAGGAGCAGGTACTGCAGACCATCGAGGAGGTGCTCGAGGACCAGCGTCTGCGCGCGCAGCTGCTGCGCCAAGAGCTCCAGAGCGGCGGTGGCTCGAGCTCAAAGCGCGCCGCGAATGGCTCATCCAGTACTTCTACTGCTTCACAACCGCAGGTACAGTATGGGCTGCACGACCCGAAGAAAGACGGCTCGGCCGGCCAGAAGCTGCTCAACCTGCTGGACGGCCAGTTCACGGGCCAGAGCACGACGACCCAGAAGGATCAGCACGAAGAGCTCTTGTGCGTATTTGCTGTGGATTATGCTGTGGTTATGCGATTATGGCGTGCCAGACAGCCAGCTGATCGTATCATGCTTGCATGATACAACTGCAGCACGTATGGACTGACTCATTGAACTCTCTTCTGTATGTATGTATGCGTGATGTCGGTTGTGTGTGTGTATTACAGGAACAAGTACATTGAGGAGAAGCTTGGGAAGAAAAAGTCGGCGGGTAACGACGCCGACCAGCAGCAGAAGCAAGACCCGCTAGCGGCGCTCATGAGTGAAGAAGATGCGCTCTACGCGCTGCCAGAGCATCTGAATCCGCAGGTGCCGGTTGCGTCCAAAGGCGCCGGCGACGAGAACGGCAACGGCGGCGTGCTCATCTGGAGCACAGGCATCGCCGAGGTGGAGCTGCCGGACACGTACAAGGAGAAGACCGTCGTGGCGACCAGGAACGCGCTCGATCGGGAGCGCGTCAAGTCGGGTCGCGCCGCGATCAGCTCGGCACTGCCGGCGAACTACAGCACGGACTTCAACCGCCACCGCAGCGACTGGGTGGCCGAGATCAAGAGCCTGAACAAAGGTCAGGTCCATTGTGTTGCATTCTTATCTGGTGATGCTGATGAAAAAAGCTGACAATTTGTGGTGGGGAACATCTGGATCTTTGTGCTGGTACAGATGAGAAGCGCGAGCGTGGCTTCCGCAATGGTATGTGTCATTTGTCAAATGTTTTGGATATGCTGCTAGATAAAAAGGCTCTGACATTTGTCTGGTTTGGTTGTGTTTCGCAGTGCGGAAGGACCAGTCGAGCGACGACATCGCGATGTCCCGCTTCCGCAAGTTCGAGAGCCGCCGCAAGTTCAAGTGATTGATCGCTTCCGAGTGAAAGAGAGAGAGAGAGAGAGAGAGAGAGAGAGAGAGAGCTTGACAGTCCCACGCAGTCATCCCTATTATATAACCAAATGAGCTAGCGATTCATCCTTCCCGTGTACGCACGTGGGGTTACCGCCAGGTTGGTGGCCAAGTGGACACGAATTGCGGTGCATGTGATCTCTCTCATGTGCGCTTTCCATCACCTCAGTAAATAGACATCATGCTCGCTAAGTAGACGACAATTGCGATTTCGATGGTGAGAAGACGATAAGTCACCAGGTGCCACTTTACAAAGTAGCAAAATCGACCGTCGCTGGCTTTTTTCATCAACAACTGCATTTTTTTCAAAATCACATGTCAGCGAAAACACAAAAATTCCGCCACGTATCAATTCCGCATCAGTATTAGCGAGAAAGACATCAGGGACGCGACACGATGAGCTGGCTGTGGGGGAACGAGACGACGGAGCAGGCGCAGATCGTGGTGAGCGCGCTGCAGAGCGAGCTGGACGAGCGCGAGGTGAAGATCCAGGCGCTGGAGGCGGCGCTGCGCCGCGAGCAGCAGGATTTCCAGCAGCTGCTGCAGGGCGAGATCCGCGAGCTCGAGGCCAAGAAGAGCAAGATCCAGCAGGAGCTCCAGGACGTCGATGCGCTCATCAAGGACAAGCAGAAGCTGCTGCAGAAGGGTAAGACTGGCGGTGGTGCGAAGAAGAAGAAGGCGGCGGCGGCGGCGACGACACAGAGTAATGGCAGCGCAGCAGTAGCAGCAGCGGTAGAGAAGCAGCCGTCCGAGAAGAAGAAGAAGAAGACCAAGAGCGCGGGCGATAAGGCTGTGAACACAAGCGCCGCAGCAGCGAAGAAGGCGCTGCCAGTGGACGAGCACCTGCAGAAAGTGGCGAAAGTGGAGCCGAACGTGGCGTTCATCATCCAGCGCAGCACTGTACGTCTCTTGCCCTTCTCGTGGCTTTGTGCATATTAAACGTTTGTGTCATCCATTCTCACACATTTGCGGTTAACATTATGTACGGTATAGAATTCCAATACGGTCGTGTACGCGGGCCAGGTGAACAAGGGCAACAAGAAGCTGGATCCGGTCAAGCCGCTAGAGGTGTACTGGATCATGTACGAGAAGGACGGCGCGCCGCGCGAGGACCTTAACATGATCGAGCGCAACACGGCGTATGGCGCGTCCTGCTCGCCGCACGCGACGCTCAAGGAGCACTACGCGGTGGTGCTGTCGTCGCTCAAGGACCGCGAGTGCGTGCTGTCGCTCGACGAGCAGGGCCGCGTGCAGGCGAAGACCGTGATCGCCGGCAAGCGCGACGTGGTGCTACGTCGCGTGTTCGTGCAGATGACGACCGGCTGGGTGCCCACGGTCGACTACGTGGAGCTCTTCGGCGTCGACCCGGTCACCATGGAGCTCGTGTACGAGAAGAAGAGCAACAAGTAGACAAGCAGGCAAAAGTTATCAGAATCAGTTTTGTATGTGTCTTTCATTCGAATTCAGTCAGTACGTACGTAGCCTCTAACAAAGAAAAAATCAACAAAATTAGGTCATGATGTCTATGCGAAGTGAAGTCTACAGCGCGCGACGCATCATGACGAGCGCCGCAGCGCCGAGCGTCGTGCCCAGGATGCCGCGCAGCACGTCCTCCGGAACGTCGTGGGTCACGTACTTGGACGTTACGTAGACGCCCACGGCCAGCGCGCCGCCCACGCGCACGGCCGTGGGGATGTGGATCGCCTTGGCCTTCACGTTATGGTACGTGGACGCGGCGGCCGTGGGCACGATCGAGAGCAGCGATGTGCCGATGATGTGCTCCTGCGGCATGTCGCTCGCGGCCGTGAGGTACGCCGTGATGAGGATCCCGCCGCCGAGTCCGCACAGTCCCGAGATGAAGCCTGCGCCGGCGCCGGCGAGCAGGTACTTTGCGTTCGCGGCCGCAAAGCCCGGGAGGTCGTGCTCGACGCGCTCAACGTACGGCACGGTTTGGTCTTCGCCGAGTGGCTGGCCGTAGAACTGGAGGTCGAGCGGGTCCGGGTTCGTGTTCCACTTTGGGAAGTACGCGCTGTTCTTGAGGAAGATGAGCGGCGAGCACGCAAGCATCGCGGCACCGACAACCAGCGACAAGCGCTTACTGCTCAGACGCTGCGCGGTCTGCACGCCGTAGCGGGTGCAGATGATCGCCGGGACTGTGGTCATGAACGCCAGCGGGTAGTTGCACGCGCCGGACTCGAAGTGGTTCCACGCGCCGATCGACGCGCTGAGCGTGACCGCGCCGATCGATGTGCCGTTCACAGCCTGCTGCGAGAGCGTCGTGAACTTGGCCAACGTCTGTACAAAAGCATTCACATTTCGCGATGCGGTGTGGAGATCGTTAGCTGGATGGAGTGGATTGGGATGAACTAAACACACGTGTGAAAAATCAAACATACCGGGATCAGGATGAGTCCGCCACCGACGCCCGTGAGCGCCGAGATGACGCCCGCGATGCCGCCCGCAGTGACGCCGACCTGGAGCGGGATCGCGGCGCTCTTGGAGACGCCCTCTTTCGTGGCCGAGCAGAAAATGCGTCTTCCTGGCACTCGTGCTGCCGCTGCTCCGACTGCGATGCTGCTGCTGCTGGTGGTGGCGGTGGACGAGACGGTCGAGACCGACGGTCGGGCGTGTGTGGAGCTGCGCGCGCGCTGGGCGGCGGAGCGGAGCGGCGTGCGGAGCAGCATCTATCCTATCTGGCAGGAGGAATGAGGCGGGCGGGCGGGCGTGGGCGCGAGAGAGAGAATTGGCGACTGAAATGAGCTCTCACAACGTCTCAGTTGTGAGTTGATGGCTTTCACTGTGCGACGCGACCGACGTGGCGCATACACTTGCTGACTGTTTCTGTGAACAATCATTCTGAGATCTGAGTCTCCGCCTCAGATTGATTAGTGCTAAACATCCAACCGTCTGAGTCTGAGGAGTGACACGGAGTCAGAGAATACATGGAGAGGTCTAGAAAGGAATAACCAGGGTGATTTCGTGATAGAAACTGAAAATGCTCCTGCGAAGAGTAGCGACACCACTTGGCTGCGAAAGTGTCCAATGCAGTGCCGCGTTACGGCTGTTGCCACTACGACACTGTGGAGTGCTTTATCACACGCCTCCTTCTCACGCTGTCATTGCGACGCGATTGCCGCTTCGTCGGTGCTTCGCCGTCCACACGCAGCCACCCGCTCCTTCAAGCGACGACGATTCCAAGAAGAAAGCAACACAGCATGACGACGAGGAGAACGAGAAGGCGAAGTCGAAGAGCTCCGGTGTCAAAGCAAATGATGACAGCGGCAGCAACCCGTGGCGCCACTTTCAGGCGTTCAGCGGCATGGATGAGTACATGGACGTCACGCTGATCCACTACAAGAACGACAATGAGAACAAGAGCAACAAGAAGGACAACGACGAATGATCGCCGCACTCACACGCGACCTCAAATGCGCAGAAGCAAACGAAAGACTAACAGAACTTCGGTTATCGTGACCCAAATATACCATATAAATCAATTTCACAGTGCTGTTGTAACGCGTTCCTGTCGTCGCTTTCTCTGTCTGCGCTTTGAGTATTTCTCTCTCTTGCTTGTTTTGCTTTCTTTAGATGAGCATCACCATGGGGTCGTCGCCGTCGCGGATGTACATCAGCTTGTTCTGCTCTTCTAAGGAGATCAGCACCTTCTCTAACTCTGCGCGCGCCACCAGGTCGTTGCGGGCGCGTGTCCTATTCACGCGCTCCAGCACGTCCGTCAGCGGGAACCCGTCGTCGTCGTCCTCGTTCTGTCCCTCGCCGACCATGTCGGTCAGCACTCCGCAGACTTCGTCCGCCAACTCGTCCACACTGTAGTAGTCATAGCAAAAGTAAATAGAAAACACACAAGTTAGAACACACGGCCTGAAACAGATGCAAATGGGGTAACAAAAGCAACAGCAACGAACCTCCACGACGCGTGATCGCGTTTCCTGGACTCAGACTTCATCTTCTCGTCCTTGACGGGCGTCGCAGGGGCGTCCAGTTCATCATCGATCGGGTCGACGGTCTTCAGCACCGAAAGGTTTGGTTCATCTTCGGCCATTGCCATGTGGTGGTCCTGAACAGGAGCCTTATCATCGCTTGCACTCGGCTCCGACGCTTCGTGGTACAACGCGAAGCTCATCAAGCCCATGGCCTTCTCCGCGTCCTCCTTCTCGATCGACTTGCTCAGACGCGCCTTCGCGTGCGCCGACGCCAAACGAATCAGAGTTTCCAGACTACGCGCCGTCACGGGGAGCGTGCGCGCGTTCTGCTGCGAGCGCAGCTCCGCGTAGCCTTCCGCGATCAGATCGATCGCGCTGTCCGTCAACACCGGCTGGAAACGCGTCTTGGCGTAATAAATGTACTTCTTCAAAAAGTCCAGTGTGAGGATGCCGTTGCCGCTGCCCGCGTACGAGGACGACTGGAAGCCGCCGTGGAGCAGCGGATCGTATTTTTGGAAGATGGAGTCGGCCGCGTCCGAGTTGTCGCCCGTGTCCTTCAGCAGCGCCATGTGGTCGGTCGAGCTCACTTCGAACGACAACGGAACGCCTTCTTGGCCGGCGCGCGTGTATCGGTGCATGCGCAGCACGTGGTCGGAAATGTTTCGGTCGGCGCCGCGGTCGAGCTTGTCGAGCACCACAAACAGCAGATCGAAACGGGACAGCAGAGAGTCTGGGAGCCCGATGTTCTCCTGCGGCTTCTTGTTCTTGTTGTACTGGCCGTACACGGGGTTTGCCGCCGCCAAGACACTGCAGCGCGCGTTCAAAGTGGCGTGGATGCCAGCCTTGGCGATGGTCACCGTCTGCTGCTCCATGACTTCGTGGATTGCCACGCGATCGGCTTCGCTCATCTTGTCGAACTCATCAATACAGACGATGCCGCGATCGGCGAGCACCATGGCACCCGCTTCCAGTCTTCGCTCCTTGGTTTCTGGGTCCATGGTCACAGCGGCCGTCAGACCGACACCGGACGAACCTCGACCGGTGGTGTTGACCGCGAGCGGTGCAATCGTCCGCACGAAGCGGAGCAGCTGCGACTTGGCCGTTGACGGATCGCCTACCATCAGAATCTGCATCACAAGAGCAATTTAAACATTAGATACAGCATGCAGTAGTATGGACAACATCGCCAGCGGTAGGCACTCACATTGACGTCACCACGGAGATGCGTTCCATTCTCTAGGTTCTTTTCCACACCACCAAGCAGCTGCAGCAGCAGCGCCTTCTTGATCTCTGCGTGGCCGTAGATCGACGGCGCGATGGAGCGCGAAAGAATGTCGAACGCATCTTCGCGCTTGGCGAACTCTCGCACGTTCAGCAGGTCCTCAGTGGACATCACGATGCCGTTCACCTCCTTGCCCAGAAGCTGGACGTTGTTGGCGATCAAGACCGTGCGGAATACGGCGGTGGACTCAGCGGCAGACTTGCCGCCAAGAGGGCGGTAGATGCCGATGATGCGGACGCGGTCGCCAGGCTTGCACTTGTCCACGAGATCGTTCTCCACAATCACGTCACAGGAGCGTGGCAGCTGACCGAGTGGAGCGGTCTCGGGAGTTTCCTGCATGCTCAGCATCTGGTAGTCCTTGTACTGGGAGAGGCCAAACTCCGTCTCCAGGAAGTTTCCGTTCTCATCCTTGGTCGGGTACACGCTGGACGTCGGCAGACCCGAGAGCGACATGTTGTCGCGGTACTCGCGGGACAGAATCGCGTTGGTCTCCTTGCAGAAATGCACCGACTTGACAACCTTCGGACGCACGGCCGAGCACTTGGTGATGATGCCCTGCACGCACACCATCTGGCACAGGTACGACGCGAGCAGTCCGCGCGGGTTGACATTGTGGTGGCCAAAGTCCCCTTCAAAGCCGACGTGAAAGATCATGTCCTTGCTCGACTCCTGCTCCTTGCTGCCGTACATGCTGTCGTAGTTGAACACCAGGTCCTTCACGGCGGCCTCGAACGGCGGCACGTACTCCATCGGACTGCGCAGAATCCTGTGTTTCGTCATGCGAAAGACCACATTAACATACCAGCAACGTCAGCCAACGGTGAATGCGTATTAACAACAATAACATCAGGCGGCGCCGTTCTCATCAACCAACAACATACCGGTCGGCGATGTTGTCCTGTCCGCTGGTGGCTGGGTCCGTGAACGAGCTGTCGTACTCGCGCAGGTCGTTGAGGTCGACCGCCAGGCGCGAGTTCTTCTGGCTCATCATCGCGCGCAGCTTCTCCGAGTAGTTGCCAAAGCCATCCTGCAAACGTACCGCATCAATCAATCAGTACAAGCACACACGTCCGTGCGTCACGTTAGTACCGTGCGTTGGCACTACGCCCATACGCTCGCCCACACACCCACACTCGTCGCGCACCTCGTTCTCCAGAAAGTGCTGGAAGTAGTTCTTGTGGCGGCGGAAGGCCTCGTCCAGCGCGTCCTGCTGCAGCTCCATGTCGTTCGCTCTTCCGTCCTTCGCGCCTCTGGGGATTCCGCTTTGGGCTTTTTGGAGAGGAGGCGGGGCGGGGTGGGCGGGGTGGGCTGTTGCGCGCGCGGTGGGGTGAAAAGCGGTAGAGCGAGTAATAACTCCCTGGAAGCCAAAATTCAAATCGAAATCGTGTGCGCAAGCCAGGTAGTCAAATTTGGATTTTCAACTGTTCAAAATCTTTTCGTTTTCCCGCCTTTTTTCAGGAGGATGGGAGGGAAAGAGCACGAATTCGACTTGTCTGATTAAGCTCCTGCTTCATATTCTAAAACCCATCTGGGCTAAACTGAGTGGGATGGGAGACGAACGGGATTAGATTGTTGCACAGGGATCGTCCTTTTATATTCTAAAACCCACCTTAAGTGAAAAATTCTATACTTCGTATATCGCTTTCCGGAAGTGTATACAGCTTCCTTTTACGAGCTACTTCAGTGTGAAGTGGCGTCCATCTTGCAAATCAACGAAAAAGTGTAGCCATGTTTTACAACAACCACACGCTCACATCAACGCGCATACCTGGGACGTCGCGCGCAGCACGTGCTTCTTCACGAAGAGGTAATGGTGCGGCCGCTCGGCCTCCAGCGCCGCCTTCTCCCGCTGCAGCCGCGCGATCGCCTCGCGCAACTTCAGCCACTCCTCGTCGCCCAGGCGAGCCATGCTCTCTAACTCCGTGTTGATGTCCGCGAGCTCCGCCACTTGTGCGCGGTGCTTTTTCATAATGGCGCAGATCCAGAGCACGAGCCTCGTGTTGCCACGCAGCGACTCGTGGATGTCCTCGAGTCCGACGTTGTCCTCGCAGCCGAGCTCCTCGAACCGCGGACACTCGCACAGCGTGTGCGGCAGTGCGATGAGCTTGTTGTGGCGCACATTGAGCACGCGGAGACACTGGAGGCGTCCGAGCTCCGCGGAGAGAGTCACCAGCTCGTTGTAGGACACGTCGAGCTCTTCGAGGCGCTCGCAGCACTGGAGCTCGCCGGGGATCTCGGTCAGGCGGTTGCGGTGCAAATCCAGTTTGCGCAGCTGGATGCAGTTGCCGATCTGCTTGGGCAGCGCCGAGGTGCGGTTGTTGCTCAGCAGAAGCTCGCGCAGCAGCAGCAGGTTGCCAACGTCCGGCGAGAGGTGCACGAGCTAGTTGCGCGGTACGTTGAGCACAAGCATCGAGTGCACGTGCGTCCAGACGACCTCGTCCAGCGTCACCCAGTGCTTATCCTAGAGGTCCAGGATCCCGTTCTCGTCCGGCGCGAGTGCGTCATCAAAGATGTCGTCCATGCTGGTGGTGGTGAGGATATGGTGAATGGTGAATGGAGATGTAGCCAACCAGTCCGTTCAGCTCTCCATGTGCAATGCTCAATGACGGGGGTGCAGCTGTAAATATTCACGTGCGTTCAGGGCTATTGATAGCCACACATTCATGCGCTTGTCCATTTCAACCATAACGATCTCGTTATGCAGTTATGCAAGTATCCATCTATGAGAACCACAAGCAACATTGTTGCCCTTACTTATCTTCCTCTTCTTCATCGGCTTCCTCTTCTTCATCATCGGACGCTTCGACCACGACCTCGACGCCGACCTTGTGCCACGCGTTGTTGAGCACTCCACGCATGTTCCAGATCGGCGCGATCGTATCCGGCTGCACGTTGTAGGACGAGTCCACGGCCTTGCACGTGATGTCCAGGTTCTTCGTACCTGGCGGAACTTCCACGTCGATCTCCCATGGGGTCCACGCCCACGCGCGGTTGTACTTCTGGCGTCGCCCGGACTCGTTCAGCACTGCCGGGTTCCACGTCTTTCCCCCGTCCGCAGACACGTCTACACGGATGATGTTGCGGCCGCCGCCGCTCCACGCGTAGCCCTTCACGGTCACCACAGACGAGTCGCTGCCATCTTCGACAGTGTGTACGGACCCGTTCTTCGGCTCTGTGATCGCTGACTGCACGGGCAGCTCCTGGATCGACTCGCCAGCGAACTTCCAGTAGTCCTCGCGCGAGTAGTCCACATTCGGCGGGAACCCGCGGTAGTCGCGCTGCTGCCAGAAGCTCGGGCTCTCCACGTTCGACAGCACAATGCGGTGCACAAACTTGACGTTGCGCGCGCCGACCGTGCCCGGCACGATCACGCGCAGCGGGTATCCGTGGTCGCGTGGGATCGGCTCGCCGTTCATCTCGAACGCGAGCAGCACGTCCTTGCGCGGGTCGACCGCCGTGGAGAACGGGATCGACGCGCCGTAGCTCTTGCCCTCCGTGTCGACGTCGAGCCCTTCGAACTGCACGTGCTGGATGATGCAGTTGCAGTCGTCGCACGTGCCGATGTTCTCCGCGACGTCGCAGTCGTGCATCGGGCGACAGTCCTCCTCGCTTACGCCGAGACTCGCGAGCACGTCCGAGAGCAGCACGCCGGTCCAGTTCGCAGTCGAGAGCGCGGTCGTGTCCCAGCTCAAGCCGTTTACCTGCTTGACACCCGACATCTCGGCGCGACGGTTGCCTGCACACTGAATCGTCGTGGCGACCGTATGATGCTTGAACTTCGCCTTGAGTTCGTCCAGCGTAAACGACACTTCTTTATCCTTGCCGATGCCAATGCCAGCAACCTTGAGCTTGTAGTCGTCGATGTTCACGTTCGGGACAGGCAAGTGGTTGCGCACGAAGAACAGGTCGTTCGGCGTGATGAACGACTCCATCAGCAGCTCCGGCGGCGGCTCGGCGTTGAACGGCATGCTCGAGTTCACCTTGAGCGCCGGGTGGCGAGTCGGGTCGTGGCTGTACGGTCCGTCGCCGTATCGCTCTTTGCGGATTTTTTCCAGCACAAGCACATCCTCTTCGCGCAGATTGCCTATGCGCAAACTCTCGAGAATACGGTGCACGTCTTCGTGGTTGTGCGCCGCGTAGAGCTGCCAGAACGGCTCGATGGACTTGCCCGCGGCGAGCAGGATCTTGGTGCCGCCCGGGTGCGATGCGATGAACTTGGTGATCTCGTACACGCCGTGCTTGTAGACGACCCAGACGCCGTTCTTCTTCGCACCAGTGTGCTCTTGCACCTGCTCGAGCGTGTAGGTCGGGAGCGCCAGGTCCACTTCACCCGGGGTGAGTGGGGGCTGCTTCTCCTCCTCCTCAGAACTCGCGTTGGCTTCACAGAGCGCGGCAGCAGAGAGTCCGGACGCAACGCCAGCGACTGCGACTGCGAGTCCCATTGCAGCAAAGGAGCTTCGCCCATGTCGCCAGTGTTGGTGGTGTTGCTGCTGGTGGCCGTACGTGCTGTACGTGCTGCTGAGCTGCTGGAGTGGCGCAGGACGAAGAGATCTTTTCGTCGTCGCGCGCAAGGACGAGAGCACGCTGCGCAGCGCGACGGCAGTGGGCTGGACGATGCGCATCGTTGTTTTCTCTATTTCTTCTTGGGCTGCTGCTGGTGCGTGTGGTGGCGCGGGTTCTCAAGTGCGGACGGAGGAAGGAGAAGGACGGGAAGGACGATGACGCTCGCTGACTGCTGATCCACAAGTTGAATATGTGGTGGATGTGTGGGCGAGCGAAAAACGAGTGAATCGTCCGATCGGAAAACCCAATTGAGAGTGGTGGTCAAGCCCTACCCCCAATGTACTAGCCAATCAGTAGGGTTTAAATGAGCCAATCAGGTGAATCCTCTTTTCTCCATCGGCGGAACGCTATTCTGTTGAGCGAGTCCAGATATGCTATTGAATAGGAGGGTTTTTGGCTTGTTCTTTCCGGAACATTCGGTTCTAATAGGAAACTGCACGCCAGGTGTTGAACAGTGCTCAAGATCGGGAATGTTGGTACAGCTTCCAAATTGTCCACTTGCCTGTGGCCATAATCAAAATCCTGCCTGTGGGTCCATGTTGAGCAGACCATTCAGGATTGCTCACCGTCTTCTCAGACGCGCAAGTAAGCCACAATCGCTCATTCTCCAATTTGCCAGCAGTCGCACACACCTCAGCAACAAGATCAAGAACAAGAACGAGAACAGGATGGCGCTCAATTTCATCACCACGACGCTCTTTCCGCAGACCACGAGCACGTTCACGCAGTCCGAGGACGAGAAGCAGTGGTACGCGGACGAGCTCATCAAGCACCGCCGCTCGGTCTTCCCGCGCAACTACGACCCGACGCGCAAAGTGCCCAAGGAGGTCATCCAGAAGATGCTCGAGAGCGCCAATTGGGCACCGACCCACAAGCGCACCGAGCCCTGGCGCTTCGTCGTGTTCAGCACGCCCGAGGCGATCCAGCGCCTGGCCCAGTTCGAAGCGGACCTCTACCGGAAGCTCACGCCGGAGCACAAGTTCAGCCAGCGCAAGTACGACAAGAAGCTCAAGGTCGACGCCGGCGTGTCGTGCGTGATCGCGATCTGCATGAAGCGCCAGGCTTCCGAGAAGCTCCCCGAGGTCGAGGAGGTCTGTGCAGTTGCCTGCGCGGTGCAGAACATGCACTTGTCGGCCACAGGCCATGGCGTCGGCAGTTACTGGCGCTCGGGAGACCGCATCTTCTCGGACGAGATGAAGCAGTTCCTCAGCCTGGGCGAGAAGGACAAGTGCCTCGGACACTTTTACGTCGGGTACCCGATGCCTGGCCACGTGGCGAGAGGCTCTCGCGGATCGATTGAAGACAAGGTCGTCTGGATCGAGTAAATGAGGGCGTAGCAGACTAGCGGAAGTACTTCTTTTACAGCATATTTGTCGATCGTGTGTTTTATGCAATACCTTATTCAATCATAGCAACGAAGCAAAGTGGCAAACTTGTGTTTGGATGCTTTGTTGGTTAACTGGTTTTTTCAGTGAATCCATCGGTAGAATTTTATCCAGTACATATTTCGTATTGATGTTTTTATCGAATCAAACCACACGGAAAGTCCATCGGCGGAATTGTCAAACAGAGGAAAACTGCCATAACGCACGGAGTATGAATTATGATAGGTTTTGAAATCAATCACAAATCGAGTTGGAATCAGATATCCTCAAAACCAAGCATTCATTCTCAAAGTGTGAAGACCATCAATCTATAAATTTGCAAGCGAATCCGATCTGCGCACTGTGAGTGGACGAACCTCTTGGTCTTGTCCAGTCCAGTTTGGAGCAAGCACTCCTGCCCTTCCATCCTGGTAGCAGAGTGCGTGAACACCTAATTCTTGCCTGTTTACGTCAAGCCTAAATCCATCCATATCTGACCTCACAGAGCCATGGACAAAGTAAAGTGCACAGCAGGTAGTGCACTCAGGATTGCAATAACCGTGGCATTGAAGCTGTCATGGAGCCTCCGCGCGCACTCCGCTTTCCGATTTCGCCCGTTGGCTGTGCAGCCATGCTGGAATGAATACGGCCAGTTGCGAGAGAATGAGTGTGCCAAGTGGCAGGTGTCTCGAGTAATTGCAGGTGCGCCCTTGCACACAGGCAGCTGGTGCGCGCCAGAGAGGTCCATGGCGCCTCATGCCTCACCTCGTTCGCCTCCAGATGAGTGAGCGAGGGAGGGACCTTCGCATCTCTGATGATGGCGAGCAATCAGCAGACTAGAAATTGATGACTGGACTCGCTGGCACGCGGCAATTGGCCAATGAGATTCGGCGCCGCACTTATTTCTCGAATTTCATCCAATCATATTCGCAAAGTGGACGTAATCTCAAACCCACATCTGAGTCATTCTGAGTCTGAGCCTGAGACAGAGAGTATCCCAGCTCTCTGAAACCGCCCGATCCTCGATCCCTGGTCCCCGATGCACATCAATCTCGATCTCTCAATCACTTTCCAATCTTCCCCGCCACGCGAGAAGCTCCAAAGTCCCACATAACAACAGCAGCAGCAGCAAAAAATGGTCGCCGCCTCGCCCTCCATCGCGCTGATCTCCGTCGCAGCCGCCGTGTCCGCCGCGCTCTACGTGGTCAAGCAGCGCGCGCACGCCAAGCCATCGGCCACCGCCGCCGCCCCTGCCGCGTCCGCTGAGAAGCCTGTCACGGCCGCTGCCGGCAAGCAGTGGAGCGCCGACGAGCTCATCAAGCACCGCCGCTCCATCTTCCCACAGGACTACGACCAGAGCCGCAAGGTGCCGCGTGAGATCCTCGAGAAGATGCTGGAGAGCGCCAACTGGGCGCCCACCCACGCGCGCACCGAACCGTGGCGCTTTGTGGTATTCGATACGCCCGCGGCGCTGCAGCGTCTGGGCCAGTTCGAAGCCGACCTCTACAAGAAGATGGTGCCGGCCGACAAGTTCATGCCGAAAAAGTACGAGAAGAAGATCCAGGCCAAGCTGCAGAGCTCGTACGTGATTGCGATCTGCATGAAGCGCCAGGCGAGCGAGAACCTCCCGGAGATCGAGGAGGTATGCGCGACCGCCTGTGCGGTGCAGAACTTGCACCTGTCGGCCGCGGGCCACGGCGTCGGCGGCTACTGGAGCTCGGGCCCGCCGATCTTCTCGGACGAGATGAAGGAGTTCCTGGGTATCAGCGCTAAGGACAAGTGCCTCGGCCTCTTCTACGTGGGTTACCCAAAGCCCGGCCACGTGGCAAAGGGTGCTCGCAAGTCCATCAAGGACAAGGTCACCTGGGTCTCCGAATAGAGCGTCTGAGATGCAATACGAATCGCGCACGAGCGTTTGTTATTTAGAGCAGATAACGAATGAGGAAACGCGCGAATGTCCTTGTTACACCTTTCTCGCTTGGGTTTTGAAGGGGCTGTTTATTGGTAGAGCCCTCTCAGTTGTCGAACTTTCTATTGTATGATTTGCTGATTGATGGATGGGTCGAATTGGCTACTTGCTACTTGGATCCGAACTCGGCTTCCCACGCCTCAAAGCGTCGGAGCTGCTCTTGCCCAACCGACTTGGACACATTGCGAAGCGCTTCAGCAAAGTCGTCCTATTAGGTATCACACGATCATATTTCCATCGTTAGCGATCAGACAAGATCAATCACCAGTAATCATGCGGTGCACTGATTGATGACGCACCTTTAAGACGATCAGCCGCTTCTTCTCGAGCAGGTCACGGAGCTCGTCGCCGGCTTCCTGGTCCTGACGACTCAGCTCCATGAGCAGCCCCGGCGTGTACACACGTTTCACAGGCATTCGCTTGGCTGTCAAACGGAAAAACAACAACAACAACATATCGATCAGCAATGCACAATCAGCGCCACCACATAACTGCAATGGACTAAAGCAAACTCACCTGTCTCACAGACGCTTGTGATGTCATCACCGCTGTAGCCCTGGGTTTCCTGAACCAGTTCTTCAATCTCAACGTCCGGTGCCAGATCCACTCGTCTCAGATTCAATTGGAACAGCGCGTGGCGTGCCTCCGCCTCGGGGAGAGGGATGTATACGCGCTTTGTCAGTCGCCGACGCATGGCCTCGTCCAGCTCCCATGGGAGATTCGTGGCTGCCAGGAGCATCACGCGCGCGCCTTCGTGCTCCCCAGACGACACGCCGTTGATCTGAACGAGCAGCTCTGTTTTGACTCTGTTAAGCATCAAGCACAAGCGTTGCTTAGTCCACCCTGTCTGTCGACATCAGCCCAGTTGTCTCAACGCACGTATTTACAGTCAGTAGTACCTTCGACTTGCTTCGTGCTCGGTCGCAGCACCTCGCGCCGACGCGATCGCGTCGATTTCGTCCATGAAAATGATCGATGGCTCGTAGTATCGCGCCATGTCAAAGAGGATGCGCACCATTTTCTCGGAATCGCCGCGGTATTTCGACGAGAGTGTGGACGCCGACACGTTGAAGAAAGTCGCACCGCATTCGTGCGAGACTGCCTGCGATGACAGAGAGAGAAGAAACAAAGCTGATGAGCATCATTCACACACATAAAGCACCTAACAACAATACACAAGTTTTACCTTTGCCAACAGAGTCTTGCCTGTTCCCGGTGGCCCAAACATCAGGACACCATTGCAGGGTTTGAGAAGTCCATCCTGAACAAGTCAAACAGTATCAAACTCAGCATTTTCCGTCATTTCTCGATCAACTAATTGATAGCATCGGGTGCGACGCTTACCTCAAAGAGATGCGGCGCGATCTGTGGAAGCATCACAGTCTCTTGCAAAAGCTGCTTCGTGTGCTCCAGGCCGGCGATGTCGTCGAACGAGATCTTCTCGCCCTGGTCGACAATGTCGCGCTCGATCGCTTCGATCAGCTCCTGGTCCACCCAGCCATTCTCTTTCGCCATGTCCGAGTACTTGGGCTTCCCAGCTATAGTCGCAGCTGACTCGGAAACCGAACTGATGCTGCTCTCAGTACTCTCTCGCCGCTTGGCTTTCCGGGAGCTCTTAGCGTTCTGCCGAGATGAGAGGTCTGTGGCTTTCGACGTCGTCGTCGTTGCTCGCTTGATGCTGTTTCGATGCACATTCTCTGCTCGCACTCATAGCAAAGTAGAGAATGGCAAATTACTCGTGAGTATAAAACGCACTGATATAATCAAGAAGAATTCTACGAGCTCGCGGCTGGCTGACCTTTCCCCTTCATAGCTGTTGCTCCACGTGCTGCGGCTGGTAGTGCTGGTTTGCGCGCCATGAGCGATCGATTCGTGAAGCGAGACCTAGACAGACACATCAGAGCGATAAGTGCTTTAGACATGCATCCTCCTTCCCTCAATACATAATATTTACAGCACTTACATTGCTGTCGAAGTGGCGTCTGTGCTCTGAGTCTCGCGTTTGTTCGCCCATGGAGGCAGCTTCTTCTGAGTTGGCGCAGCTGAAACCTGTCGCGTGGTCATCGAGTGGCTCGTCAGCGGTCGCCCGACAGCTCGAGGCTTCTGCCACTACATACACATACACACACGCATTCGACAGGCACGCACGTACTGAGCAACCATGTAGCTACAGTAGATTGGATAAACGGCTAGCAGTGCACTTACCCTTCGCGCCAAGTCGTCTGTGCCGCCCATGTCGTCACCTGATGGTGGAGAGTTGCTCCATTTGTCCCTTCTCCCGCCATTACCATTGTCGCTCACGTCCGTGGCGCTCGCTGCTTTACTCCCCAGTTGGCGCGCATGCTGCTTCCTCAGCCGCGTCTCGTCCTGGAGTTTGAGCCGCTGCTTCGTGAGCTGCATGTCGTTCGCGACGACCCGGAGCTCTTCCAGCATCTGGTGGTACTCGAGCATCACGGCGTACTCATTCTCTAGGTCCAGCAGCAGCTACTCTCCAATTCCGCAAGCGCATAGATACACACATAACCAAAGAGATGCATCAAAGTCAGCCCAGCAGCTCATGTTCGTCGCAATAGCTGATAACGATAAAATGAAAAGCTACACAACCGCACTAACCTGCTGGACCCCGGGGGTGGTGGCGCGCGCCGCGCACTGGCGCTTGACGGCCTGCAGCACACGGCGGAACTCCGGCAGCCCGTTGTCGTAGTCGCCCAGCAGACAGAACTCGCGCGCGCGCAGCAGCTGATGCTGCACGTCCGCCGCCGCCGCCTGCGTCATCATCATCATCGCCGCCTTGCTTTTTTGCTTTCAAAATCGTCCCATATTGCCGCCAACTCTCTCGCGTGTTTTGTATTGGCTGAAATAATCAGAAATATCGGCGAATCATAGCGCACTGAGGTTTTTTTATTGCTCCAGTAATCAAGGTTTTGGTACAATCGTTCAAAACAGGACACGTATCGAGCTTTTCTGAGAGCTGGACGGCCATCGTCAAAATCGAACGCCAAGGGCGAGCAAGAGGCAACAAGAGAGAAGCGCGTGCGCTCATTCCCACACACACACACGCGCGCGCGCGTCTGCAAAGAGAAACTCAAGTACGATGGCGCTTCCAGAGCTGCAGATCGTCGCGGGCCTCGTGACCGCGCTCGCGATCGCGCTGGCGATGCTCGCGGTGCGCGTGATGTACCCGAAGAAGGTGGACGAGATCGACGAGTCGCTCGAGGCGATGATCAACGGCTTCGACTTTGAGCTCCCGGAGGAGGTCGAGATGTACCGCAAGACCAAGGAGGATCACCCGGACGAGCCGGACGTCGTGTTTAACATGCTCTTTCGCCGCGCGGTCGCAGACATCCCGCTGATCCGCAAGATCCAGTCGGAGAGCGCTGGCATCCAGCGCCTGAAGAAGAACGACATCCTGAAGGACGGCTCGTTCCTGAGCTACAAGTTCGCGGAGGAGATGATCAACGAAGAGATCAACGATGTGCGTAGAGAGGCAGAAGAGCTCAAGCCAGGTACGATCCGTCTACTTGTATGCGTGTGGTCATGGTGGCTGCCTTGCAGATGCTGACTCTGTCTGTGTGTGTATAAATTGCTTCCACGTGAACGCAACACAGGTGAGGGATGGCCAGACAAGATCTTCCCACAAGCAGTGCAATTTATGAACCACATAGCCGAGCAGCAGATGGCAGCGCAGCGAAAGGCACAGGAAGAGCAGATGCAGGCGATGATGCAGGCGCAGGCTGCGATGGAAGCCCAGCAGGCTGCTCAAGAATAAACGGCGAGGAAGAAGTAGAAGAGGAGGAGGAAGAAGAAGAGGTGTTGGCAGTCAACCAGCCAGTCAGTCCACTGCTGTTGTCGATTGATGGATATGGATTTAAGCGCGCGGTTGGTCTGCAGCGACAATGTACGAGAACTTGTTCATATACACTTTCGCTTATTCTTTCTCTTCATAGATTGGGTCCAGCGGCAGTGCGTGGGGTCGTCGACGCGTGCAGCAGCATGTTGACGCTGGCGATGTGCTGCTGGGTCACTTCCTGCAGTTGCTTGATCATCGGTAGCGATAGGTCATAGGGCGTATCGTCCGTTCCGCTATCATGCTCTGTCTTGTCGTTTGCCATCAGGGATTCTCGTATCTTATCATCACCAGCACCAGCAGCATTCTCATGCAAATGGTTCATTCCGAAGCGGATGCCGATCTTCTGGAGCTCCTGGTGCGCCACCTCCTGATTGAGCTGCCGACGCATGTACCGCAGCATGCGCTCGCGCGGAGACGCGAACGCCCAGTCGGCGAACTCAAGCGCGCAATGGATGTACACTTGCTGCTCCGCAGGCGCCGCAGTGGCCGTCGTCTGACCCGAAGACCCGTCCGCGAAGAAGAACGAGCAGAGCTCTTGGTGCTGATCCACCTGCAGGATTGTGCGGTCCTGGAACACGACGCGCACTTTGCCGTCCGCAAAAGCGCGGAACCGGCCGTGCTCGGTCTCCACGGCTTCAATCACGACTGTCAACGAATCCACCTACAGAGAGAGTGTGTGTGTATCAACAATGAGTCAGTTAATGTCGTTGCTATTGTTCAAGTGATGGCATCAAGCAGGTGGCACTCTACCTCGTTTTCGTCACTACTATGGAAGCTGCCACGAAGTGAGGGAGTTGCACTGGGTCCGCCATGGGATCTCAGCACGTCCATTGCGTGGTTGCAGAGTATCAGGACGCTGGTGCTGTATGACAATGAATAACAAACGCCTAGTCTGTCAGTATAACGGGAAGAGGACCCACGCATAGCACATGTCATTCATTCGCCCTACTGTACCTGTACCTCGCGTTTGTTGTGGCAAACAAGGTCGCTGGTGGGATGGTCTCGATCGTGAACTGCTGCTGGAGCGTGCCGCTCTCTCCGTACCACCGAAAAAAGCCGCGCGTGCACTCGATAACGGCGTTCTGACCAGTAAGCTGCACCTACATGAGTTGTTTACGTGTAGATGTGCCACGTTAAAGGTAGACGAGATAAAGTGATAGGCAGATACCGAAGCTACAAGACACGTACGATGACTGACGGTAGTACATCTTGGGCAAGCTTGCAGATGTAGAACACCGCGTCCTCCATCACTTCCACTGCGACGCGCTCGTAGAGTTTCCGTGTCGGGCGGCTTGCGACGCGCAGTACGTCGGCGAGCGCGAGCGTGATTCCTCCAGTCTCGCTATTGCTGCTGTCAGCAGCAGATTCTCCATCGCCACTGCCGTGTGAAGTTGACAGCGCGGAGAACGTCGGGCGCGCAGTGAAAGCAGAGTTGCCTGGGAGCTCACTGGACGCAAACAAACCATTGTGTTCATCGGGACTCAGTTCAAACTCTGGTTTCTGAGACTCGAAAGCGCTACGTGCGTGCGCCAGAACCTGCACCGGGTATGCGAAGCATGGCGGCACGTGGTGCACTGTGAAGGTCTGGTGGATCGTCGCGTAGTAATCGAACCGGTCATTACTATTACCGTCATTTGCGTCTTCTTGGGTATCGACGCTGCGCTTGGCTTGCACCACGTAGAACACGTCCACGAGCGTCGCGCTCGGGTGCAAACAGACACGGGCGTTGCCTTCGATGGACCGGATCTCGAATCGCTGTGTCGCTGGATCAACGAGCTTCTCTGTGCTGAACGCGCCCGTCGGCCACCTCGCTCGTAGCGGTTGGTCTCTGTTACTGACACTACTGCGTCGCCTCTGCCTTCGCACCAATTGACCACCATCACCTAGCTGGTACAACGCTCGATGCACATACGGGGAGAGACTTGACGCAGCGCTGGTCTGCCACGCGAAGCGGTTGCGGAGCTCGATGGTCTCGATCACCATCGCGCGATGGCTTGAGAGCATCGTGGGCGAGAGGTGGCGCGTCTGCGAGCCATCCGGGTGGATGTACGTGTATGTGTGTCCGGCGCGCTCGAGCACGATGATGTGCGTCTCATGTGTGTTCTTGCGGAAGCAGTTGACGGTCGTGCCGTCCGCTAGCAGCACGCCGCGGAGCTGCCGGTGCGGGTTCTTGCTGCGGTGGAGGCGATGCGCCTCAGTCGCCATGGACATCGCTTCATTCTGGTCGCTCATTCGGATTGTGCTATTTTTTGGCGGGAGTTGAGTGAATCGAGTTGCTGCTTTAAAGGGAGCCGCCAAGTCTTTATATGACAACCAAGACTATCCAAACTGCCAGCCAGTTGCACAATAAGGGTTGTTCTGTTGTACAGACAGTCCTCCCAAATTGACACATACAAAAAGCACCACTCGTAAATCATTTTTTGGAGGTTTGAGGCTCAATAGAGGTATATACTATTAAAGGTCATCGACGTACCGTGAGTGTCATCACAGTTGCACTCTCGCAATGCTGCAATCTGAAGTCAAAATGACGCCATCAGCCTCTGAGAGCCGT
>JAADVN010000349.1:0-21116 GCA_023335535.1 Globisporangium spinosum | reverse complement strand
GCGCCCGCGACGTTCGTGTAGATGTGGTGGCCCACGACGTGCTGGTTCAACCACGACACCATGCTGGCGCCAGCGAACCAGTCCATCACACCGCGACCGATGATCTGCCACATCGCTGGGCTGCTCGAGCACGCCGCGTGCGACGAGTCGTGCATCACGTGCAGCAACGGCAGCGCCTGGAAGACACCGAAGACCACGCCCCATACGTACTGCGCGTACACGTTGCCGGGGATGAGCTCGTTCATGCCCATGTACGCGAGCGCGGCGACCGCGAACACGAACACCATGCGCCAGAGACCCGCGAACGCCGCCTTTGGGTCCAGATTGTTCGTCTTAAAGTACTCGGCCACGCGCTCCGAGCACTCCTTGTAGAAGCCCGAGTCCGGCTTGAACACCGGGAACTCGTAGCCGCCCACGAGCTTGCCGATCTTGTACTTGGCCAAGATCTTGTCGGCGCGGTTCGAGAACGGGTGGTACGAGTAGAACGTGTCCGTGCATTCGCGACCGGAGTGCAGGACGATGAGCTCGCTGCCGCCCGGGTGCTTGTCCGCCCACTCAGTCACGTCGTACACCTCGCCGCGGATGATCACCCACGCGCTCTTGACCGTGTTGTGCTTGGCGACCTCCTGCCACGTGAACTCGCCGCTCGCCTTCTCGGCCGTCGCAGCCGCATCCACGGCCTTCGCCGCGGTCTTGCGCTCACGCAGTTCCGAGCCTGCATGCGGTCATCACATACACAAAGTGAGCTCTCTTTGTCCATTCGTTCAGTCCACCACGTCCATGATAGCTAGCGACCATGCATAGTGCGGCATTCGATCGATTCGCAGCCAAAATGGACGGTTTCAAGCCACTTTCGGCCATCCATCCATTCAACGGCGCAGGTAAGACACGTATGTAGCTGTTCACTCACCGTTGACTGCCTCGATCTTGTCCGTGATCGGTGCCATTGCTGCTTCTTGTGCTGGAGGTTCTCTCAGGAGGTTCTGAAGAGGAGGGAGAAGAGCAGAAAGCAGGAATGGAATGTGTTGGGGATTCCGCTGGTTCTGCTGTTCTCTGTTCCCGCGAAAAAGAAATGAGAGTGATCTGTGGCTGCGGCTGATGACATCGCCCTTCGCGGGCAATCGACTCGACGCGAGTTGAGTGGATCCCTTCCCGTGTGTGCGTGCGTGGGCCGCCTCACACTGCTGGGATTTGACAGATAGTGCCAGTCATGTCACTGTCTAGAGACAACAGATATCTCAAGCAGGCTTTTTTACCTGAGTTTATTGACACAGTAATGTCAAGGAAAAATGGACGTTTCGACTCAAACGTTTCAGAAACCTATCAAAGAGAATATGGAACTTTTTGAGATGGATTCACATTTATTTTTACAATTATGCTGATTTACACAGTGTTTCTTGGCGCTTTTGTTCAGATTTTTGGTATTGTTTATACGCAGTTTATAGGTTTATAAAGGCAGACAGTATGCAGTTGAATAAGTCGACGAGTGGGCCAGATGTCCAGAAGATCGCAATCCAAACACAGGTACTTTACTGTGAATCTCCGCTAATCTTCGATTATTTTGACAAGCATAAATGCAAAATGGCTTCACAAAATGATGGCCATCAATCCAAGCAAGATACTCACCAGTAACAAAACCATTTTCAGAGCTTGATGCGGATCTGCTTATGCTCGAGCACCGTCGCTAGCACCGACACTGCGAGCATGTACACGCCTAGCACCACTGACGCCACGAGGGGGCTCGCTTCGATCGTGCGCATGCTCAGGTTCACAGCGCCGGTCATGAGGTTCGTCTGGGATGGGTGACACAAGTGAGTCAGCGAACGCAACAAGAACACTGGCCGCGTAACAGAGATGCGACGCTAAGAATGCAACGTACCACGAAGAAGATGAAGAGCTGGTTGTGGCTCACGCCTTTGAACAGCAGCGGAGTGCGCGGAAGCATGCTGGGGTCACAAGAACAACACCAGCAAAGTCAACGTCAATGTCGCTTGTCAGGCGCATGGTGATTGCAACGCAGCGTATCGAAATGGGATGGAACATACCACACGACTTGAATGGCACAGTACATCCCCAGGAGGAAGACCGATTCGGCCATCACCCACAGCACGTACGACAGGTTCACCTGATAGGTCCACAAGACACAAATTGTCAGTGGACACAGGACTGCAATTAAAATATACCCAAGAAAGCAGAATACCTAACAGCTTGCTTACCATGCGTCGAGACGGGCGCGCAACGAGGCGTGTGATGAGAAACGTCGCGACCACGAGCACCACCGTGATGATCGTGAACGAGAGCGCGAGCCAGCGGATATTGCGCATCGCCTTGCCGCCGTTCAAGTCCATGTGGCTGAAAATGACCTGACCCGTGAATACTGCAAGCATGTACAGCGACGTGTAACCTAACAGAAGAAAAAAACAGGTGAGCCACATCAGCAACGTCGTTAGCTCCATACTGTTAGCTTGTGCTATGGGTGATCACTCTGGCGGAACGGACCTGCGAGACTCAGAATGCCCTCGCGGTTCTGGCTAAAGAGCGTGTCTCGTGGGGCATTCAGAATGAAGTCTTCACCGCCGTATTGGGTCAAGTACACTTGGTACGCTGTCAGGGACAAAGCGAAGCGAGCGTGATGTGGACATTCATAATTAGGACATCCACTGTAGTGATTCAAAGGCTTGAATAAGTCAGCCCATCAAAACTTACCAACAACGAGAAAGACAGCAGCCATGGGACTGGTCGCCACTTTGCCGAAGAGCTGCAGGAACGAGTAGACCAGATAGACACCTGCCAGTGTGAAGTAGAAGTTCCAGTGCACGCCGTACTCGGTCACGTGCTCCTGTGGAAATCACAACCGCCAGTCAATTAGAAATCTGCCACATATTTGAAAATATGAGAGACGGCGAACGTACCTGATAGTTGACGCCTTTCACGGTCAGAAATCGCACGACGCCAAGGATAACAACAAGCACGATCGGGCGGAGGAACGCGTACATACGCTGTGTGAGACTGCGAGGCACTCGATGGCTCGAGATTCTAGAAGATAATGAAAGTAGTAGGTACTTGAATTAGCAAGAGTATGAGTTTGACGGTCATATCGTATTGAAGCACTCTCCTGTACCTTTTCGCATCAGCTGACGGACGCGTTTGACGCGCATACGACGAGACGATCGCCGACGACACGATGAACGCCCCAACGCCAATGTCCATCTACAAAGAATTGCAGCATTTCATCAGCCTCTGCAAAACTCGTGGGTTGATCCAAAGCGCTATAAAAAACCACAGAGATAGCAGAGGCACGTACGACGCTGAAACCAAACGTCTCTGTCTTGGCGAACCTGCGCGGGAACACAGTGAAGTCCACTGCGAGAATCGCAAAACACCTGTACCCAACACACAGCAACAAACCAACAACCTTACGTCAATGCATTGCACGTAGGCATCTAGGTTTATGTCTACATCGACATACACGTACAATACACGTACGTGCAGTGCATGATCTGCGCTCGGAAGCACGTCAAGAACGGCAGCTCGCTCCCGAGCAGCTGGTTCATCTTCTCCTTGCGGCAGTGCTTGTTCACGAACTCGCGCGCGTGCTTCCACGACAGCAGGTTGAGCACGAGCGCAGAAAAGTACACACTCGCGAGCAGCGGCAGCGCCAGCTCGGCGTACGTGAATGCGATCATCGTCGGCACCGACAGAAGTAGAAACTCGACCACAATCGTCACCGCCAGGCTCTACTTACACACAGCAGGCATGAGCATCAGCATGCACCCGCGCAATACTATTGCGTCCAATATGCATGCGCACGTACAAAGTATCCCGAGCCAACAGCGCGCAATCCCGCGACCTCGAGCAGCAGCATCACTTCCGAGTAGAGCCATTGCGTTCCCTACTCATGTGACAACAGCATGCATGCACGAATCAGATCTTTGCCATGTATACAAACAGTAGTGAGAAGCCAAGCAAGGCACCCACGGGCATGAGCGCGAACACCGCGAACACCTCGCGCGCCGTCGTGCCCTCCAGACCGGACACGAACGCCTCCTTGGCGCGCTTGTAGTCGTTGTCCGTGATCATCGTCAAGCGGTCGATCTGGTAGATGCGGACGTTTAACACCACGTCACACTCGCAATTGATCCAGAATGTGGTGTGGCTGGGGAGGTCAAATTGGAGCTGCTCGAATTTTGGCCAATCAGAGACCGTAATTCCAGCCATTGAACCAATGAACACCTGTGAGCGGCTCAGAAAGCAACAAGATGACTGGTACGCACTATGGGCGGAATGATGCGGCGATGCGAGCGAGCGAGCGCTGCGCGTGTGCTGTGCTGTGCGCTGTGGTTATTGGCGTTGATGAGTGTGGTACAGATAGAAGGGGCTAATGGCTGTGCGTGTCTGTGTCTCTGTGTATGCGTGGATGTGTGTGCAGACTACCAGGAAGAGCAGGCGATGGAGGTGGAGGCCCTCGAGTCCATCTACATGGACGAGTTCAAGAGTATGTGTGCGCGCAAGCGTTGGCTTGTTGGCTCCGCCAAGCGCTGGTGTTGCAATTAGACGCTGACTGTGTGTATGCTGGTGCTGCTGATTGTGTGTCTGCCTTCGTAGAGCTCACGGACGAGCCGCTCTCGTACCAAGTGCACATTGTGCCGAACCAGGACGGCCAGAATAACCACGGTGCAGATACCACTACGATACTGCGTCGTTAGAGCGTTTCCCGCAGCTCCCCGTGCTGACGCTGACTGCTCTGTAATCTTTCTCTATGTAGTGGCTTTAACCCTCAAGTGCGTTATTCCGCAGACATACCCGGACGTCGAGCCTCGAGTGAGTCCACCAAGCGCATTTGATGGTACATACTATCCAGCCAATCTTGATGCTCACTCACTCGACTCTCGACTGGTCTTGCGTGGCTCTCTGTTAGATTGACGTGGTGCTCGAGAAGGGGCTGAGCGACACGCAGTACAAGGAGATCACGGCGCTGCTGAAGGAGCAGATCGAGGAAAACGTCGGCATGGCGATGGTGTTTACGCTCTGCGAAGCCGTTAGAGAATATTTAGTCGAGAACAACCACAAGGGCAATGTACGTATGGTTGTTTCCAGTGTCGAGTGCTTGCGTGAATGTGCTGAAAGTGGAGGAGGGTATACTGAAAACTGTGGTGTGGTGTGACTAGGACGGATCCGAGTATCAGGACATGCTCCGTCGTCTCGAAATCAAGAAGAAGAAAGACGACAAGGAGGAGGCCGACAAGAACGAGAAGGTGCGCTACATTTTCTTCTTTCATAGTACTGCCACCACTTTCGTGGGCTTGTTGATACTGTACTCATTGATGTCTTAACCTCATATGCTCCAAATGAATGATCCTTATGCAGGTTGAAGCCAGCATCTCGGAGCAGAAGACGCGCGACTTTGTCGGCACAGCGGTCACGGTCGAGTCGTTCGCGATCTGGCGAGCCAAGTTTGACGGCGAGATGCAGAGCGCTCCAAAGGCCAGCGTGAAGGAAGAAGCCTCGGCGAAGCTCACTGGTATGTTCGATCCCCTGTGTGTTCTTTCCCCTTACGTTCCAGATTTCTGATACTGTTGCTTTGCTTTCTTTCCCCTGCAGGCAAGCAATTGTGGAACAAGGGTCTCGTCAAGGAGGACGACAGTACCACGCAGGGCGACGATGCGGAAGGCGAGAATGACGACGACGACGAGGACGATAATGAAGACTATGAAGAAGGCGACGACGACGATGACGACGATGACGACGAGGATGAAGAAGGTGGCAAATAGATAGGCCAAGCCCATCATACCCTGCGAGTTTCGTGTGGTAGGCTATATTCTCGATAAAATGGCAGGCTATATCGTTTTTTTTTGCGCCAGTGGCAAAATGTACCAGTTTGTGTGGTACATCGTGCCGTTCTTTTTCTTTCCCACGTGCCATTTTTCATGGAACCTCCTCCCATCGATCGGATGTCCATTTTCGAACAAAGCGCCGCCCACCACAAGAGCGAGCCATGATAATGGCGCCTGCTCCAGAACCAACAGACCCCACACCGGCGCTCGCTGGCGCGCGCCACCCGTATGTGATCGCAGCGCTCTGCCAATACTGCGAGGTGGCGTTCCATCAGTTCCGCCCGAGCTTCACGTGCAACGTACGTCCATGTAGCTCTTCGCGTCGCGTGATGTATGGCTCGTCCAAATGAAAAGGAGAAGAACCACGCATGCATGATTAATGGATGCAGCTGTGGGCGACTGCCAGCTCTCCTTTGCGGTATTTTACGAACTGACTTCAGCAGGTACTGTCCGACTAACTGATTGATGATGGCGATGATCGTGTCTATTGTATGGGACGACTAGCGCTGCTCGGTGCAAGTGTGCCAGTTCTGCTGCTGGCATGACACCACCTCAGCGTGCTGCAAGCTCTGTCAGGTACGATCCAATGCTTTGATGACTCGCCAATATGTATGTGTTAGTTTGTTTCGTCGTAAGCATGCTCATCTGTGTATGTGACCTGTGGTGGTGCATGGCTGCAGCCGGAGCTCAAGACTGATCAGCCGTCATTTTCGTTTCGTCAGGTACAAGCAGATGTTTTGTTGATGCAGCTGGTATTATTAACACCCGAACTAAAAGCACACGTGTGTCTACATATTTGCACGACACGCATCGACAGTTCCTATGGACAGTGAAGCTGCTCCCGTTTAGCTGTCGCGCCGAGAAGTGGTTCTACTTTGCGCGCAAGAGGCGGTCGCTGATCTGCTACACGTCCTTGTCCAGAGAGCAGTATCTCGACGTGCTGCAGCAGCTCCAGACAACCAATATGAACGCAGGCTCGGATCAGCAGCGCATGATTGACCAGGTTTGGAAGCATCTTCTGTTTACAAGCGACGGTTACAGCCGTAAAAGTGTAGCCATATCCTTATTTTTGGACTGACGAAAACGAACGTGTGGCTGTGGTTGCGCGCAGGACGTCGAGCGCACGTTTCACCAGCTGCATGACGTGATCACGAGGACTCAGCATACCGCGTTCCAGCAGCCGACGCGCAACGCGTTCAAAAAGAAGACGCCGCTCTCGGACGCGGACTTTGCGGCCTGGAGGGCGAGCACACGCGAGCTACTGAGTGCGTTCCTGCTGCTCAAGCCGCAGATCGGGTACTGTCAGGTGCGTTGCGGATTGCTTTTGCATGAGAGACAATGGTTGACGTTGTGCGTGCAATGAGTACCAATCATACTGTGTTGGCTGCGCGATGGGGGCAACAGGGCATGACGCACCTCGCTGCAGTGATCGTGCAAGAAGCGAAGCTCAACTGCGAGACCGCCTTTCGGCTCTTCCTGTGCATGACAGAGAAGTACAGGATGGATCTGCTCTACGGCCCCGACATGCGCGATGTGAACCTTCGGTACTTCCAGGTATGGTTGGCCACATCGGTTAGCAAAGTTACCGTATCAATTCGTTTCTTGCTGATGGTAGTAACGCTGTACATTGTGCAATGCTGGCTGATAGCTCGATGAGACCCTGCGGCGACATTTGCGTCCGCTGCACACGCACATGTCGGATTTGGGCGTGCACCCGACCACCTACGCGTCCAGGTATGTGTTGTCCACCCCACCCTGTCGAGTGGCTGTAGAATAATGTTAACTGATTTGATTGCTGTGGCTTGTGTTCGATCGTCTTCTTCAGCTGGATCTTGACGCTCTTCACCGACTGCCGCGTGCTTCCGCACCGATGCGTGCTGCTGTTTCTCGACCTCTTCTTCCGCAAGGGCTGGAAAGCGTTCTACAAAATCACGCTCATGATCTTTGTCGACGCAAAGGTAGAGCGAGAGTCTTTGAATTCCGTTTGCTCTTGATATTCTTTGATGGAGAAGGATCGATGACTGATGTAGAATGAATGGGTTCTAATTTTTGTTCTTGTCCTGCTAGACTGCCATTTTGAAGAAAGAGACTGCGGAGGACGTGATTACAGTGCTGGCGAATTTTCACATGATTCTCCAGTCCGAGGTCAGAATACATGAGAGTTTTGTGTGCAAGTTATGAGTCTGACGTTTGTATTTCCCTGAGACTCACACTCTTGATAAATGTGTGATCACAGTACGAGAGAGACGTGAGCAAGTTTATCACGACAGCAGCCGCATTCAAGGTGAGTTCTCACGATGGTGTCCTGCAACACCTTGCTGTCAAGAATTACAAAGTTTGCTGATATTGTTTTCCTCATGGATTTCCTATTTCTTGCTTGCAGATCCGCAACTCGTTCCTCGACTCACTGGAAGCAGAATTCTGGAGTCAGCGCAGCTTGTGCGAGTGAGAAGCGGGCGCGAACAGCCATCCCAATCACACACTTTTTGGAATTACAACTCTACTCCTACTAACCGTGAAATCAACGATATTTAATTACGATGTGTTCACTCCCGATAACATTTTACAGATCATATTCTTCTCGTCTTCCACCAAACACCTCCAGAGTAATAATTTAGGAAACGCACCCGCTCGCTTTTGCTCGTTCTCAATCACTCGTCCGTGAACGACACGTGCTGGATGAATGACACGCGCTTGCGCTTCCGTAGCGCCGCCGCGAGCGCGCGGGGCTTCATGCGCTGGCTCGCGCGGCCTGAGGGCGTGCCCCACTTCAGGTGGAAGAAGAGCGCCTCGGTCAGCAGACTCTCTCGGATCACGCCGTTGTGCACCAGCGGACGTACTTTGCCGTAGAGATCGCTCACGCTCATGGTCCCGAAGCGCACATGCTCCATGACATCACTCAGAATGTCGAGAATCGGGGTCTTGTCCGAGTTCTCCACGCGCGCCTGGCCCCAGCTCACGAGCGCCTCCAGAAGTGGCAGCTCCCGGATCTGCAGCTCATTGTGCTCGATAATCTGCACGGCACATAGGCACACATAGGGACGCACAAGAGCATTAGTGAACCGGACTGCCATGATAAAGAGGCAATTTTGCAAAGCTGCCTACCTCGAGCAGCAGCTTCTCTGGGAGTTCGACGATCTGCGGGTTGCGGAACACTTCGTGCGCGTGGTAGAGCACGAAGCTCTTGCAGATCTCGCGCAGCGCCGCCAGCTCGTACATCTCAGCGGCGATCAAGAGCCCGACCACATTCTCCAAGTCCAACACCACGTCTGACCATATTCAGACAAGACCAATTCACAAAAAAGCATGACACAATTAGACAACCCACCCACACACACCGCATGTTGCAGCTGTTCAGACGCCATCCACTCACCTCCAGTATAGATGAACAGCAGCATCTTCTCGACGATGTGCGGCTCCACGCCATAGATCTCCACCTCACGCTGACTCGCTTCACGCATTCGTCCTGTGAGCATCGCGCGGAACGGCTCGGAGCTCGCTGCGAGCATGAAGCGATGTGCGTGGAACTTCTTCACAGATGGAGGTGCTGTTGGCGGTGGCGTCGACCGCGTCTGCTGTGCAAATTCATTCTCTGTTTGGCTCTTTTCGCTACAGCGAGTCGCACTGCTCGTAACGCAGAGCACCACATCGGCGCCGATCAGGCTCTCGTCAAAGTTCGCGTTCTCTGCGGCGTTGTGCACCGCGCGCTTGAGGCGTAGCGACAGGTCGCGGTGATTCGAGTACCCGGACGCGACCTGCTTCCTGGAGCGCTTGAGTCCACCACCACTGCCTCCAGCATCCAGCGCATCGCCGCCAGCCCCACTACCGCTGAAGCTGCTGCTGTAGTGGTGGTGGTGGTGGGTCGTCTCGGACGACGTCTCCGAGCGGTAGTCGTCGTCTTCGCCCGAGACTGTGGGCGTGTCCAGCGGCGACGACGACGCGATCGACACGGAGCGCGGGACGCCGCGCGGACTGCTGGCGGCGTCCGACGTGTGGCCTGCGGCGTCCATGGCCTCGGCGCTTGCACTCCTGCTGCTGGCGTAGAAGAAGAGATCACGCTCGTCGCGGTTGCTCATGTTCCCGCGCTTCGTTGTCCTCTTTGCAGCATTGATAACAATAGGGTGTTTCCAAACTGCACCTTCAGAATGATCTTGGTTTGGATTGGGCAAAAATGAAGATTTTTGTATATTTTAAACCAATGAACGATGTAAAATCGTCGCCAGCACGAATCTTTTTCTTTTTCCCTCATCAGGAGCCAACGGGCTCCAAAGCAAGAAAAGAGAACGAGCAGAGACCATGATCAAGGGCATTCTGATCGTGAACAACCACGGCAAGCCGCGTATCGTCAAGTTCTACGAGCATGTGGTGCGTCCATGCAGTCTATCTGCTGCTATCAGTGATGTGGCTGTGTGTGCCCTGTGCTGGCGCGTGTGTGTGTAGCTGTCCGTCCACTCACTGATAAGCTCTCCATTGTTTCTTGATTGTTTGTTTGCAGCCAGATGCAGAGCAGCAGGCGGTGATCCGTGACATCTATACGCAGGTCTCCAAGCGACCGGACACGCTCTGCAACTTCCTGGAGGGAACGTACGTATCCATCTGTCGCATGGGCATATGAGGCTCTCTCTATGTATGTGTATGTGTGTATGTGCATGTGTGGGGACTGCTTTGGATCGTGTGGCTAACTGGTTTCTTTCTTTCTGTCTTTTTTTTTCGTATGCTGCTTCTGTGTATGGATTGTACTGATAGTGTGCGGTACTGGGGCGACGGCATCAAGTTAATTTATCGCCATTACGCGACGCTCTACTTTGTGTTCGCGGTGGACCAGCAGGAGAGCGACCTCGGCATCCTCGACTTGATCCAAGGTATCCTTTCTCTCTCTTTATTGTACGGTTCGTGTGAAGGTTGTCGGATGGGAGCTCACATGCCGATTGGTGTGCTTTGCTAGTGTTTGTGGAGACGCTCGATAAGATCTTTGAGAACGTGTGCGAGCTGGACCTGATCTTCCACAGCGACAAGGTGCACTACGCGCTGGACGAGATCGTCATGGGCGGCATGGTGCTAGAGACCAACATCAACGAGGTGCTGACCGCCGTGAACGAAATGAACCGCCTCGACAACGCGTCCACGAAGCGCTCGCTCCCGGGCGCGATGAAGAAATAACGCGGACTCTCATGTAAATGAATGAACGAATGAATGGGGGCATTAGGTAAGCACACTCGACCAGTGGAGCACAAAGGATTTGAGGGCATCACAGGTTTGAATACATTCACGATAGTAGCGTTAGTAGTTGCACAACTTGACTTGCTTGTTGGTGCTTGTTTCCTATTTTCATGCGGTTATGCGGCTTCATCTATCGACTTCTTCAGGTTAATGCACGTCTAGACTCTTCCCATGTGGCTCTTCCAAGTTTGCGTCTAAATTAACATGCCCTTCTTGCCGCTCGCCTTGCCGTCCGAGCCGGTCATCGCGGCGAGCAGCTGAGCCTCTTCGGCGCGCTCGCGCTGCTGTTTCTCCTGCTCGGCCTTAGCGGCTTCCGCGGCGGCCGCAGCAGCGATCTCGTCGTCGGCAGGTAGCGTGCCGCCGAGCCCGACCACCAGCTGCTCGAGCACCTGCACCTTTTCGGTCAGCGCATCGCTCTCTTTCGTCGCCTGCTCGTACTTCTGCTTGTAGGACACGAGCTGCGACGAGAGCGAGAGCGTCAGGAACGCAATGCCGATGTTGAACACATTCAGCTTCTGCGTGCGCAAGTGCGACACGAACGACGTCGGGTACTCTAATACACAAGAGGAAGTGGGAAAGTGAGGAAGTGAGTGATGCATGGCATTCAAATGATGAGATGCTGTGAGCACTGAAAGTCGTAGAGCCTCGCAGACTGCCGCGCAGCGCCACTGCGATGATACACGGTCCTAGAGCGACAGTGAGATCAGTCATAGACATGGGAGGCGCACCTTGCCGAGGCGCAGCAGCGCGCGTGGAGAACTGGCGGAGGCGGCGGGCGGCGAACATCATTTTGGGCGAAGAGCTCTCTCTTTTGGGCTTTTGCTTTGGCGTTTGCTGGTCAAAAAATGACAGCACGCTGACACGGCGCGTGCTCACAAGACAATTGACATCAAAAATAGCGTTGACCACGCAAAACAAACTCCCATTTCCGCTTTTTTAACAGCTACAACCTGACTGCACACTGAATTAGGTACACCACACTATTTAGGAGCGTCCATCGCTTCCATGTGACGAGCCATTTGCGTCACATACTGGCGGAACCGATGCCGCTGACGCAGCGCCAGCAGCTCTGTCTGCACTTCTTCGAGCGCATCGATCGACAGGTAGCGCTGCAGCTCCGCGCTCTCGAAGATGCTAGAGCCAAGCGCATTATGGAAGATGGCTATGTTACAAAACGAACAATAGACGCCATGAGTTCATGCATGCAATCAACCAACAAATCCAAGAGCTACGAACTACGAACAGATGGAACGAACGGACACGTGGCACGCACCTTGGATGTACACTGGGATGCGAGGCGAGTGTAGGATCTGGTACAGAAACTCCCACAGATTCCGCTGTCGATAGTGCACGCGCTTTGGGCCAAAGTAGCTCAGCACGCCGCGCGTGATGGAGCACGCAAACTGCTCAATATCCCGGATGCACGCGTCCTGCGGTGCGCAACATGCATCGACAAAGAAATCGCACACGGCATCGCAAATCTCTTGCGTCTATTTGCAAAACATAATGAGCAACACCAGGATGTGTGAGTCAACAAGGAAACAAGGAGAGGGCTATTGGGTGCAACGTACCTGGTGGTCGGTCTCCAAGAGAATGCTTCCGAGGCGCAGCGTGTGCCAGTACAGAGAGAGCTGGTCGGGAGCGCGCGGGTGGATGAGCACATTGGGGAAAAACTTGAGAAGATGTCGTATCAGCGCCATGAACTGGATGATCTCGTCAGAGACCGCGTCTACGTTGCGCTGGTCTTGGCAGAATGCGACAATGTTCTGCTCGCCCGTCTTCATGTCCTGGACTGGTTGATCGCAGATCTTTTGCCGAAACACAGAAAAGAGAGTCTGGTATCGCACAAGACATTCAAGCCGTGAGTTTGAGTATGACCCAGTAACGTACAGATTGATATGGTGCGTACCAGTATCATCTGCTCAATTGTATCGGCAAACGCGGCGTTGTCCTTCTCTTTGATAACGATCGCCGAGCAGCACTTGAGAATGTCAGCCGAGATCGTCTCCGTGTACCACCTCAGAATCAAATCCACCATCTCGCGCTGGATGTGCACGTGGTTCCCATCGAGCGCAGGGATGACGTTCAAAAACAGCTGCACAGCGCTGGTCCGGCACTTTGAATCTGCTTGATGATGGCGCGTGATCGACGCGCCGACAAGAGCCCAGATCTGGTCAATCAGCGCGAGCGCTTGGGTGGGCTCCTGGACGCCGCTGATCGCTCTCCCCAGCAATCCAATCGCACGCGCGCGCTCTTCCGACGAAGCGCTCTGCATTGCCGTGGTGATCGGCGTGAGCACTTCATTGCAGAACCCAGCGAACTCTGTCAAGGTCATGGTGTAGCATAGAATAAGCAACATTGTCAGCATTACCCAGGCAGAGCACAGTGTCCGAGTGTACAAGCGGACAATCGACTCTACCTGTGTTTGAAACCCCGTCCATGGTGTGAAAAGTAGCTTCAAGCAGATCGCCGCGTGCAGCGTCAGAGACCCCAGGAGGCGATGCCGCACTCAGAGCGAGAAGTGTCTGCAGCAACTTCGAGCGGTCGCTGACTTCGGTGTACTTGCTGATGCTTGGGCAATTGCTGAGCAGCGCATGCGCTGCAACTGGGAACGACGACGGGAAATGAAGACCACGGCACAAATCGAGCGACGCCTCGATATACGTATTTCCTGGCAGCACCATCGCTGCGCTAAACGAACGTAGATATCTACAAATTGGGAGCGAAGTTAGATACCAGTACATCACATTACTGAAAATGGTTAAAGACTGTGCTCGTACCTTGCAATGCCGTTGACGATCAGTGGGTGCGTAGGCAATCTGTGGGCATTGTTCAGAACCGACTGGAGGAGCTGAATGCCCTCGGACGACTGCGATACAACAGGCTCCTCCTGATCGCTATCCGAATCCGAATCCGACGAGTCGATGTCGAAAAGCTCGATCATGTACTCGAGAAGGAACAGGATCGCGTCGATTAACGCGATGTCGGCCGACGTGTAGAGCAGGTCGACCATGCCTTTCACGCACGAGTGGTAGTTGCCAACGCGTTCGCCGTGAAGCCCCGGCCATTTTGAGAACAGACTCAGTAGCGTGTCGGCGATCTCTCTGTGTGAAGAACCAAATTCAACTAGTTGGTAAAGAGGACAGACAACCTGAAATCTCCATACTCAAACTACAAAGCAAACATACCTGCGGATGCTAGCGATGCCTTCGATCTCGCTATCGTCACTTGTAATCTGCTGTGCATCCACAAACCACGCTGGGTATTGGCAATGGTCAATGAGCGCGTTCACGAGTCGTCCGAGGAGCGCAAGCACGTGCTCCTGCTCCGCGACGCTCGTGAGCAACTGCCAAAGCGACCCGCTCTGCGTGCTCTTGTCGAGAAAGAAGAACCAGAACTCGAGCGTCGGCTCTGCCACGTCGATGTCTTTGTGCGCCGAGCAGCTCAATAAATATTCCAAAAATGCCGAGCTGAACGAGACGGACTCGGTACCACAAGTACGGTTCGCCAGCAACTTCTTCCTTTCGTTCATCTCGGACGAGAAGAGGATCGCCGTGTGGTTGATCGCCAAGGAGCATGCGATCCGAGAGAGCCCGCGGCAGATCGTCGCGTGGCTGCCGTCCGCATCTGCAATGCCAGCAGCAGACGAGGACTGCTGGTCGAATACCGATCTCGTTTGCAAAAGATGATGCGCAGCATAACAAACCGCCTCTGAGAGGCTCTCACCCCCAATCTCCTCCGAAGGCGTGCTCGCGAAGGCGTCGGCGATGATTTCTGCAGCTAGCTACATCAGATTTGCCCATATGAGTCAGTTGATCAGTACAGCAATGGATGCATACCACTTTGGCTTATTAATGCATACCTGTGATAGCTCTTCATTGTCACAGACGGCTGCACCAAAGAGTGCCTCCAATAGACCACTAAAGAGCAAGCGAAGAGATGTCAGTTAGCCCTTGAGTAGTAGATATATAATGGTCAAGCATTGCGCGGTGAGGACTAACCCAGAGTAGAGCTTGATAGCGTCCAGTCCAAAGTCTTTCTGCGTCACGATGCAGCCAACAAGCCAGTTCTCTATACAACGCAGAGCATTCGTATGTGCCTCTGGACTGCACTTGAAAGCAACAGACACATTCAGACATGAGCGAGCGATTAGAGAGACCATGTGAGTACTTTCATGGACTAATCACCAGCAACCAGAGTGCAGGTGCAAATGCAACAACTAAAGTTTCCACCCACATGCTGGAGAGAACTGTGCGAGCGAAGAACAGCACGTGCTCGTACTCGTGCTGGAAGATCGCGACTACCTCCTGGAGCTCCTCGTAGGCCCACAAGTGCATGGAGCCTACGATTTGGTGCGGAATCGCTCCAATCACCTCTTCAAACTACAGTAGCACCACAAGCAGAAATGAATCAGGGTTGCATAGCCAACGCATCCATCACAAAACGCAGCGCGGCTTTAGCCTATGCATCCATCCATACCATGATGGCACCCATTGCGCTTTTCTGGGCAATGCTTGCGTCCACAAGCTGCTGCAAGTCGCTCTTCCACGTCGCCCACTCTCTGCACGTCTTGACAATGATGTCCGCCACGATGACGCACGCCACGCGGAATGCGGCAGGCGTCAGCGCGTTCTTGTCGCTCGTGCACGCGGTCCCCAGCAATGATAGAAGTGTCTGCGCGAAAGAGGAAGTGTAGCCATCCAGTCGATGATATGCACATACACATAACGCAGTCAGAAGAGCCCCTCTCCATCACCTTGCATTCATCTGCTTGTTGAAGGAGGCAAGGTACCAAACGCCGTGAAAGGTTGCAATCTTACATCGCGCACAAAGCGTTTCTGCTGTGTAGTCATGCGTATCCACTCCTGCGAGGTCTTGAGGCGCACGATCTGCATCGCAACGAGCACTGGCGCAGCGAGCACGCGGCCGTTCTCGCGTGGCGGCTGCTGCAGCACTCGAAGCGCGGGCTGCCACGCCTCGTCGCTACTCTGCAGCGCCATGAGCCACGCGTTCGCCTCTTTCTGCGCCGCGCTGCCGGGCGCGCCCTCGAAGAGCTGTCGCGCGCACGCGACCAGCTGCTGCTGCATGTCCATTGCCTCCTCCTTCTCACTCTCACACGCTCTCTTGTCTCTCTCGGTCTCTCTTGGTCTCTCTTGGTCGCTAGCTTCTCCCCTTGCCACTTGGTCACGCTCGCTCGTTCGGATCCGCTCGCGAGCTTGTGATGCGCCAAAAAGCAGGCTGGGGTGCAAGGATATAGTGAAATCAAGATGTCTGCAGCGCCGTTTACCATTTGGGCAAAGACGGGGCATCGATGCAAGGGTATAGTGAAATCAAGATGTATGCATCGGCGGTTAGCCGGCTAACCGGTCAGCGAGTGAGATCCGCACTTTCCGCGCATTTTCTGGTCCGGTCCACATGCTCAATCCAGATCTTTCCTTGGGTGTAAATGTAGGGCGACATGTAGGTAAGCATGTGGAGCGCCCCAGCCATTTGACGCCAGCCGCACTCGCTTGAACCCGCATTTTCAGTTTGCGCTTGTGGGGCGGAACAAAAAACAACACGTGACGCAAAATGGACATCCAGATGCTCGGTAAGTGCATGTGCGCGCGCGTGTGTGTGTATGTGGCATGTGTGCTGCTGGTGATGTCGCGATGGGCGTATCAGTGTGTACACGTAAAATCTCTCTATCGGCATGCCTGTGTGTGACCATCCTTCCTGTGTTGTAATAATGTGCTTCTTTGCAGACAAGGCGCCTGGCGAAGGGCTGCATGAGTTTGGCGCGCTCAACACTTTGCTCTTCGTACGTGGCTCTATGCTGATCTTGGCTGCGAGCGAATGCTATGATCTGGTGTGCATGCTACTGACGACTGGTGTTGCTTTGTACTACGTATGACTAGGTGATCATCCTGGGGCTCTGCATCGTGTGCGCGTACCTGATCAAAGAGTATCGGTTTTACTATCTCCCCGAGTCTGGCGCCGCGATGCTCGTGGGGCTCATTGTCGGCGTCTGGTACGCAGTCACTTGTGCAAGTATGTATTGCGCTTAGTAGTGTGCACGTGTTTGACTGACTGTGACTGTGTGGATATTGCTGTCTCCCAATCATAATAGCGCGCGTCTTTTCTTCCCGAGTCGGAAAGAAATGGAGTTTCTACGGTTCAATGTAAGTGCCTTTGTTGCGTTCGGCGTTCATCCTCCCCACTCAGTCAACCGTTTTGATGCAATCTCCGTTTGCCGTGTCTATCTTTTGTAAACGCAGAAAATCATGTTTTACTTTCTGCTGCTGCCACCGATCATCTTTGAAGCCGGGTATTCACTGCATCGGGTAATGACGACACGCTGGCTTTGATTGACAGCGTGACATTTCGCTGCGCGATGTACTCTGAATGGAGATGACGGCGGCGCTGACTCTTGCTTTGTTGCTTGCTTATGGCGATACAACTATCAAATGACAGAAACGATTCTTCAACAACTTCAAGTACGTTTGTCGCCACGTGGAGACCGAATCACGCTCACTGGACAAATAGGAATGCTAACTGAGTTTCTGACTCTTACTTGTGTGGCGCTTGCGCAGTACGATTCTGCTGTTTGCAGTGCTCGGGACCATGGTGTCGACCTTCATCATTGGCTTTCTGACGTTCTATGCGGGCAAGGTGGGCTGGCAATCGGTTTTATTGGAGAATGTGGATTCTCGTAGGGTTTGCTCAATCTGTGTCTCTATTTGCCTGTCGCGCGCATGCAGCTGGGGTGGATCCAAATTGACACGTCTTCGCCTCTAGAAGCGCTGCTGTTTGGCGCACTGATCTCGGCTGTCGACCCCGTGGCGACGCTCTCGATCCTGGGCAATCCGGAGTTGAACCTGGACCCACTGCTCTATAGTCTCGTGTTTGGCGAAAGCGTCTTGAACGACGCAGTCGCGATTGTGCTGTTCAACACGTTTCTCAAGGTATTTTATGGCTACAAATTACTTGTACGTGTACACCTAACGACCTAACCATTGTCCATTCCCCCATGTGCTCAGTTCGAGGAGTCTGGAAGTGAGTTCACGTATGGCGCTGTGGCGTCGTTGATGGTGGAGTTTGCGTTCATATCGCTCGGATCTGTTGCGTGTGGAGTTGTCACTGGGTACGTCCTGCCACAAGCTTGCCTTCTTAACATGGACAGGGCCGTGAGCTATATTAACATTGCTATCCAACTGTTACCAAACTGCATATTTTGTAGGCTCGGGTGCTCGTTCATGTGCAAGAACACCAACATCAAGGGCTATCCAGCGTACGAGATCACGCTGCTGTTCCTCTTTGCGTACGGCTCGTACGCGCTCGCGGAAGTGATGAAGCTGTCAGGAATCATGTCGCTGTTTTTCTGCGGAATCACGATGGCGCACTACAACTCCTACAACCTGTCGAAGCCGTCGCAAGTCACTGCTGAGCACATCTTCAAAAGTTTCGCGCTCGTCTCCGAATTCTTTGTGTTTTTGTACATGGGCATGGGTGTCTGCGCGGGTCAATTCGGCAGATGGGATGTTAAGTTCATCATTCTCGCGATCATCTTCTGCCTTGTGGCGCGGCTGTTCAACACATTCCCGTTCAGTTGGCTCGCGAACTTGGGGTGCGTGTGCGCTTGTTGAGCGAGTTACTGTAGCTACTGACGGTATGCTGACTCATTCTTGTTATCATTTGATAGGCGAACGACCAAGATTCCGATGAAAATGCAGATCGTGCTATGGTTTGCTGGGTTGCGAGGTGCCATCGCATTTGCGTTGTCTCAGTACGTTACTTGTCGTGCTTGCTTATGAGTATCGGAACGAAGGCGAGCTTGACACTCATTCTTTCAAAATGCAATCAATAGGAACATGCCAGGGCCGAACCAAGACCTCTACGTCACAACCACACTTTCAGGTGAGTACTCGCTTCGCTGTGTGGTCTTTCTGATACCGAGTGTATATTAACTTTGTCTTTGTTTTGCGCAGTGGTGATCTTTACGACAATCATCTGTGGAGGACTCACGGAGCCTCTTCTCAAGTACACGAAACTCAAGGTAAATGATTCAATTCGCCGCATTATTTGGTGAAATTGCATCTTTAAATCACTGAATGAAACTCCATGCTGCTGATTCGCCATTCTTTAGCGAGATCGTGAGGCGACAGCGAACGAGGATCACGAGGACGAGGAAGAAGAATTCGGCTTGCTGGGCGAGACGGTATGCTTGAGACTGGTAGAAGCACAACGAGGGTTGTTCAGTTGGAGCTCTAACATTGTATTGTCATTCATGCAAACTGTTTAGAATTCGGATCATCATGGTGGAGTGAACCGAGGAGACGAGGAAAGTGACGGGCGTGACGGTGGACCTAGCCTTTTTCAACGAAATGTCATTGCGACGAATGATCTGCACTCGTTTTGGGGCAATGTAAGCAACCATTATGAAATGAAGAACGCTGATTTGTGTCGGTAGCTCGCTAACGATTGATATTCTGGTATGTGTAAACGCTTGAAGGTGGACGAGAAGTACCTCAAGCCCGTGTTCGGCGGGTCAAGTCACCAGGTATACGCGAATTCCACAGCTTGGGTTGTTTGGTGGTTGCAATTCTGTTGCGGTCATTCTAATATCGTTTGCATTGCGTTGCTTCCTTGTTCAGGCGGTTCGACAAGGGTCTGCATCCAGTCGAGACAAGCGTCAGTCTGTCGATGCCCATTAGCAGCACGTGGCATCACAAAATTCACGCGAAGCGAAGATATTTGCTGCCTTCGAAGGTGACCTGCCTGAACTGCTGAACTTGCTCATCGACAACAAAGCGCAATGCCAAACCAAATTCTATCAGATAAAGAAAGATTTCTGTCTTGTGCTAAACGATGGACGGTTTTCGTAAATTGGATTTGGCGTGCAATGGGTCAAGCAAGTAGCTGATCGACTCGAGAAATGGGATAGTCGGTAAAAGAGTGATCTAGTGCGCACCCGTTGGAGACGCTGAGCGAAGCATGTCCGTGTCTTCGCGTGGCGAAAGCGCATCGCCTTTCAAGCGGTTCTTCTTTCTTTCTTCTTGCTAGCTCGACGCTCGCGCTTGTCGGAGGACTTGCCGTCTTCGGTCTTGGTCTTGTCACTATGCTCATGATGGTGGTGCTTCTTCGGAGCTGGCGAGCCTTTTTGAGCAGGTCTAACGCTGTTGCTTTCACTGTATCGAAAGTCTGCTCGGCTATCAGCATCTGATGTGGCGCGAGAAGAAGAAGACACAGATTGGCGACTCGAGTCCTCGTCGCGCTCACTTTTGTCCGACTTTCGCGACGTTTTCTGTTCTTTCGTGCGGCTTCCTTTCGATGCTTTGCGAGGACTCTCGCCCTGTCGAAGTCAAAAGCGTCCAGCAAAACGTTCGAATGAGTGACTGGCTGTCAAGTGCAACACATACTTCATGAGTGTTGGGAGCACTTACCACATTCTGGCAGTGGTTGTCAAAGCAGAAGAACTTCTTCAGGTTCGGGTCTGCGTGGTGCTTGAAAAACTCGACCGGGCTGCTGAGACCGCAGGCGTGCGTGATGTACATATCGAGCAGCAGACGGCGTTCTTCGAGGAAGTCGTGCTCAAGTGCGCTGCCAAAGAGCGAGCGCAGTGCGTCGCGACGGTGCTTGATAAAGTCGATCCCCAAGAGCTGCGCGCCGAGCGATACCTTCAAAGCTCTAAAGTGGCGCCACCCAACCAGCAGCAGAACGCCAACCGTCAGTCAGTCAATCACCTCAGAGCTCCTTATCATGAAAATTGAAAAGAAAACAAAAGCGTACTCATTGAGCGCGTCAAACTCGGAGAAGCGATGCCAGACGTCCCACTCCTTGGCGAGTCTGCGCGCAGCCATCTTGCTGAAAAGCTGACAGGAGCACGTAATCAAGTATTCCTGTTCAACGGCAAGCAACAATCCCATTAGGAAGTGAGATAAACTCCAACTTGGTTGGTGCTCCGCCAAGATCAGAGAGTTGCGTACTGCGTGTTTGCCTCCGTCGTGGGTTCGGAACTTGACGACACGCGCTTGGAACGAGAACTCGTTCTCCGCTTGTATATTCGCGAACCGAGGCATCCGT
>JAADVN010000348.1:0-21131 GCA_023335535.1 Globisporangium spinosum | reverse complement strand
CGTCACGAAGGTTCTCTGTAATAATCAGTGCAGAGTGTTGACATTCATGTACCAATCAAGTACGGAATGATGGTTCCTGCTTTGGGGAACCTCGCTGGTGATGCATGCGACGTGTCACTGCGGGTTGAAATGATGGCGCGAGCCAATCACTTCACAGGTAACTTTCCACGGGACTTCAAGTTCAAGGTCCTATGGGTTGAACCTTAGTGTACCCAAGGTTTTATATATCAGTTTAGTAGGTTTATCTCTGCATGTGTAGGTTTTATTCATAAAACGTGTAGGAGCCCTTGAGGCTAATTAGGAGTAGCGACAGGAACCATAACAGTTTTCAATTCAGTTGCAAATTTTCCTCCAAGCCCACAAGTCGTCTTCCTCCCTCCCTCCAAGTCGGGAGATTGCTTCCTCGTACGTGCCAAGCGTGTGTGCCGTGTTCGGGAACTGTTTGGAACAGGCCCCTTACACCAGCCCGCGTCAAGACTAACGGATGGCGAGGCAGTCTCAGTGCGGTGTGCCGCAGTAGAAAAGGGCAGGCTTTTTCTTCAAAACGTGACGAGTGCATACGCTAGGTGCGATGTATTTAACATGGATGAGACTGCATTTTTCTTCTGTATGGCTCCACCAACTTCGTTGTCAAAAAAGCAATTTACTGGACAGAAGAAAGTGAAAAAGGGACTGACTGTTGCAGTGGTCAACAATGCAGATAAGTCGATCAAGCCGCCGCTACTGTTGTCGGGGCCGCCGCGAAGCCTCGCTGCTTTGGCGGGAAGTCTGGAGCGGAGCACGGGCTCGACTACTGCAGCTTCCCCAAAGGGTGGGTGACTGCCAAACTATCCGGCGACTGGGTCAAACGCTTCGACGAGCGTATGCGCAACGAAGGTCGCAACGTTCTTTTGTTGCTGGACAACGTTTTCTTGCATCGATTCGAGAGGCTCACGAACGTCGTCGTTTACATGCTCTCCCCAAACACAGCGTCTCACTTGCACCCGCAAGACGCCGGCATTATCCAAGCGTTCAAGAAGGAAATCGACAAGGTAAAGAGACGCTACGCAATTGACAGGTTCGACATCTGATCGATCGCGAGGGCGCCGACAAAGAGAACATGGAGAAAGAAATCGATTCTCTCTTTGTGACTGACGTTTTGACAGTCATGAAGTGGGCCAAGGGAGCTTGGGCGGCGGTGACGGCCACAACTGTCACAAACTGCTGGCGATACACAGGCATATTAGACGGAGATCTCTACGAGCTAGTTGTAGGCATCGAGAAACTTCAGGTTGATCTCCCAACAGTCAGTCAGCTCGTGGTTTAAAGAAACCTTTATGTCTTTATACCTTCATCTCGAGATTTCCCTTCGAAATTCTATAAATAAAAAGACCATTTTGGGTGTCGAATTTTGGGGTTAGCACTGTATGCATTAGTCGAGATCGAGTTGTGGTAGTTGCGCAAGCAACAGACACCTACTGCACTTTAGCGGGAGCATATGTTCCACTGAACATGTAGAGGTTGAAATGCAACAATGTGTAAACGTTTATTCCAAGTCTACCACACAAACCACGCAGCACCTATAAATTCGAATCGAAGCAGCAAAGTACACACAACAACCTATATTTGGACTTAATCGGCATCGAATTACTGAAACTGCGTGACAAAATAGGAACACACACAGTCAAGTTAGCGCGCGAAGAAGATGGCGAACGAAGCTGCAGATGCGACGCCCGCGTCGGCGCCGCGGCGCTCATCGAGACGCGAGTCGCGTGCCTCGTCGCCTGCTTCATCTACAGTGTCAACTGCTGCTGCTACTGCTGCTGCCTCCCCAGCTGCCTCCCGCGTCGACAGTGGAGACGCAGCGGTCGCTATAGCAGCGCCGGTTGCCGAGCAAGAGCCCCTTGACTCCTCCGGCGGGAGCACGCGCCGCTCGCGGCGACAGGTCAAGTCCACGTACGCGACGCACACGCTCGCCTCGCCGCCAGCACTAACGGCAACAACGCTACCAGTGGCTTCTGCGGTATCACCACGACCGTCGCCACGAAAAGCGGTGACACAGCCCAAGGAGAAGAAGAGTGCAGCAATAAAGCCCGAACCTGCGGTGGTGCTTGTCACGGTACCAATCGAAGAGAACGAGCGCATCTCCAAGCGCCGCCGACCGCATGCAGCCACGAACGCAACCTCAGGTGCGAGCACCAGCGCAAGCGCTAATGTTGGTGCTGAGGTGGTAGTAAAGCAAGCAGTGGCAGCCGTGAAAGTACCAGCAGTTCAACCGGAGCAGTCAGTGAAATCCGATCCTTCTTCTGCACAGCCACCTACCGGGGCCCAGCAAGTCGTAGATACTGACATCGCTGTTACTACTACGGATACTAGTACTGAAGCTCCGACGCAAACAGCTCCAGCTTCGCCGCCACCGCGCTCGTCCACGGCACCTGCTGCGGCTACTGCTGCGGCGGCTCCCAACTCGGCGAACCGGCGCCGACGTCCCGCGAGCCGCCAGACAGTGACTGCCAGCGGCAGTGTGGGGAATCTCGCCAGCTCCCTGGCTTCTTCGCTGAATGCGGTGGTGACACCCATGGGTGACGCGGACGTAAGCGCACGCACCCAGAGGGAGCGCAAAGTGCTGGGCAAGTACACAGGCCGCGAGTGCACACTGCTCTGCGAAGCGATCCTGCTGCAGATCAAGCGGAACTCGCAGGACCCGAAAGTGCTCGAGCGCGACCACTCACCAGGTATGGTGTGCATTCTAATCTAATGTGTTGATACTCTCTGGTGTTGCACTTTCTAATCATGTGTGACGTCCCAACGTATCTGATTGTGCGGCTGTTTGTCTGTCTGTAGCACACATTCGCTGGGATAAAATCGCACAGAAGATGCTCAAGGCGCACCGTCTGGCGATCTCCCCACGCGACGCCCAGGAGCTCTGGAAATTCCTCGCGTACGCAGAGCTGCCGACACCAGCAAAAGCCTCGCACTGCAATGCACTCACCAGCACAACTAGCAATGCCACCAATGGTAACGAAGGAGGACAAGGGCAACCCGCTGGCGCCATTACTGCTGATACGACGACTGCGGTTGTCTCCTTGGAGGACCAGCTGCTGCCTGCGTCCGACACGGAAGACTATTGCCAGAGTGTGCAGACGATCAACGAAAAATACAAGAAGCGAACGAATCGAACAACAACAAGCGAAGAGCTACAGCCAACGACATCCACAACAGTTGCTGCAAGTGGTCAACTTGCTGTGGAAACTAAATCTCAAATCGATGAAGCAATTTCGATGGAAAAGCAGGTACAGCCGACCGAGCTATTAACCGCAGACCCAGTCCAGTCATTACCAGCCGCAGCAGGAGCAGCGCAAACAACTACTCATCCCGGTTCACGCTTCCGCCTGTACCCTGCGTATGACCAGCCGTCGGGGATCCCAGAGAGCTGGCTGAAGGACAAGCCTTTCAACGTCAAGGAGACGCTCCCGTTCACGTTTGTAGCCGACAAGTTCCTGAAGAAGAAGCCAGGAGCAGTAGTACCAGCAGCACCAGCTGCGACCACCACCACTGACAGCGGACTCAAGAGTTCTACCGCAGCGGTAGCAACACCGACGGCTCCAGGGCAAGCAGCATCAGGATCAACACCAACAGATGGCGCAGACAAACCCAAGAAGAAGCGAGTGCGGAAAACTGAAAACGCCAAGCCAAAAACAGCAGCTGATGGATCCACTCCGAGTGAACCAGCAAAATCAAAGAAGCCGCGCGTGGCAGCGCAGAAGTCGCCTGCGGGATCGAAAGCGACCGCGACGCCGCCAAAGAGTCCGTACGTGCCGTCGTCGACGCCTCCGCCGCAGCCACTGCCCCCACGCGCCGCGTTCCAGTTCTTTTGTCGCATGCACGAAGAAGAAGTCACAGCGTCCGCTGCTGCGGCGGCGCAATTAGTCCTGAGCGAGGCTGTTGCAACCGGAACAACAGCGACACCAGCAACTGCTTCAGCAACCAGTCCTCCTGTAAAGAAGAAGACGTACTTTGAGCTCCAGGAGCTTTTTACGAGCGCGACCTTGGAAGTGCGCAACGCGTGCCAGAAGCTCGCGCTGGAAGACCTCGACCGCTACAACCGCGAGTGTGTGCGGCGCCGAATATGGGAGAAAGCGATGTCTAACAGCCCCGTGGCTTCCCCGCAGCCTGGCGCGATAGCAGCTTCAGCCGCAACACCGATAGTTTCAACGCAGCCGAGCAACAAACCCCCAGCCAGCATCCCGTCATTGACGGTTCCAGTCGCGATTGCAGGAGCCCCCACTCCTGTGACCAGCGTAACAGCGCCAAAAGCACCAGCGCCATCAGCAGTAGCCCCCGCACCTTCCACTCAGCAGTGAGCAGCCGCATTCGCGCTGATTAATAGTCCGAGCTATCAGAAACTTCGGGATGGAAGGCAGTTGCGCGCGTATGAGTAAGTGAGTGAGCGAACCGCTGATCAGCCTGACTGTGCGAAAGAATGCCAGAATTTGTTAGCTGATGCTTCGTGCATGGACATCACGACACCAAGCGTACGAAATTGCACAATGGATCCCATTAACAATAACTCAATTCCGAGTGTCAGATGCTTCAATATTCAATTGCTACCCACCGGGTTCCCAGTTGCACTCCATTTGTAAGCCTCCTCTCTCTATTTGACTCGCGACCAAATGAAGACTGGAAACCCCCCCACGTGAGGCTGTGCGGTGGTGTGGAAGGTGTTGACGGTCGGTTGGTGCAGAAAATACAGACAAGCGAGCCTGTCGTATCATAAAGGTAGGTAGGCACAACGAAAACACGCCACACGACAGGCAGCCAACAAATCAAACAACCAACTTAACCACCAACTCGACAGAGACGACACTATATTGTCTTAAGCGTCATAGCACGAGAGAGAGAGAGAGAGAGAGAGAGTGAGAGTCCGTATTTCCCTTAGTTATCTCGTGCGGTCGCACACTGTAAAACAAGTTTTCTCCCACTGCATTTCCACGCAACGCGCAACGAGTCAGGCTACAGTGAGCCCCAGACCAGACCACATAACTCTCGACACAATCCTATATGCATGCAACACAATGGAAGAACACACATAAAAATCAAGTGACGACCATTCACTTGTACAATGCCGCCTCTTTCTCGAGAGCTCCTGGTTTGCGTGTTTGTTGATGCTGTCGCTTGCTTGCTGAGGTTTGCGCAAAAAGAGCACGTGGACATGCAAAATGTCCTCCAAGCATCCTCACAACTCGATATTGAGTTGATATCCGTTTCCTTTTCTTTTCGCCAGCACCCCCACGTTCTTGCCATTCTCACGGTGTGGTACTGTACCACTTCACTGGATCCACGACGAGCTGTTCAATAGCTGACCAGCGCGCTCACCGCACCGCACCTAGCGCATCCTGCCGCCCGCCCACTCGACACAGTTGCATGTTGCGCGCGCGTGTTCTCGCTGTCTGAGCGCTGGAAAAACTTGAGACGGACTCATCATACTGTATCCCCCCTTTTTTTGGGATTCCGATGGTCCAGTGAACCGCGTGAGTGGACTGGTTTTGCGAGTGGGACAAAGAACTGCAGCCGTCTCCATTGAACGGCGCTCAGCGATTCTTGCTGGTGCTATTGCTGTTGCTGCTGCTGCTTGACGTGATGGTGGTGGTGCTGCTGCTGGCGGCAGTGGTGGTGATAGTGAATGGATGATTGATTGGACGGGAGGAACCAGTTTCTTCAACGGCGCAAGAAGAAATATGTGGCACAAACAGAACTCCTGGGGTCACCCCAAAGTCTACATGCTTCAGATTTGCGTCGAATACAAAAGCGAGAAGCCAGCTTTCTCGGATAGAGGTGGCTGGGGGGGCTGCTAGAGGAGCCGCCTGGACTGAGAGAGGAATGCTCCTTGCCGGTTGAGCGTATTTCCAGCGAGCACCTCATTCTCGTCGAGTGCTCACCCATCCGCGGAAACTGATGCAGAGTATTGTTCAGGCTTGGAGATTGCCAGCGGCGTGGCTGAGTCGTCGAATCGCACCATGAAGACTGGCTGGAGGCACACTCGGAGGAAGAGAAACGAAACGACTCGCTACTCCTGTTCAAACCATGCCACGCCATCGGATTGCAGGATCGCTTCTTGGAACTGGTGGTGGTTTCGTCCATTTACTTGCTTCTCTTCCGTTTCTTGGTGCGTGTATCAGGCTGAGAGACGAGCGCATACGTGTGAACGGCGAGGCTGACTTAGAACGAGCTCGGAGGAAGAGAAGAGGCTGGTAGTCGAATACAAGTCTCTCTTGAAGAAAAACCGACCCATTGTCGACCGCGGTGTGACCCTCGAGATCTCGCACACTAGGAAATCAGTCTTTAGATGCTGCCAGGTTGTTTCAGTAGATCACAACCTCGCGAGAGAGAGGGCGCTGGAGTGATGATGTGCGCATGAGGAAGACACGTCCCGAGCGTCTAGCTAGGTGCCGGTCTCCTTGTCTTGTGGGTCGAAGCGTGATGGCAGCTCTCGATCAGTCTTGAAGTCTCTGCCGAGGTGTCTTGCAAGAACATTTTCAGATGTGTACGAGTGTGTGGCGTGGCGTGGCAGACGACAGCGCAGATCCCAACCGAGACGCTCGATATCTGTAGCCGAGCAACGCTCTTTTTCCATCTGCACGTCAGCTTGAGGTCTTCATCATCACGAGTGCCTCGGGAACAAACACGCAAACACGCCGTTTATCGCGGAGGGGAGACGCGCGGCGACTGACTCACTGTCTACCTCCCAGTGGCAACTGTGACGATGTTGACAAACGACGAAGTGATGCTTGCGTGCAGCGCGATTTGGTGGACATTGACAGAGCGACCCAGCGTTTCAGGAGCTCTTCTCTTCTCCTGCCGTTCGTTTCAACGAGACTCGTAGGACAGAACTGAAGCGTGCGGTCGCTTGAGAACGAGGATCAGTTGGCGAAGCGCAGCTCATGCATGTTGTCTTCTTGGAGTGAGCGAAGTCGTTTAACTGGATGCGGTGAAGCGCCGAGTACACAGGACAGTAAAGCGGCGATCGCTTGCTCGCCATAGAGAGCATCTTGCATGAGCAGCAACGCAAAGCACTGAAACCAAAGTCGAGTTGTAATGATCTCTTCGTTTGGCAACATGTGTGTACACTGGATCCCCTCGCATCCAAACAGACGAAAGAGCTGCGAGCCGAGCGAGCTCCCAAACAACGGAGCTCCTCGCAAGTGGACGGACGGACAGTGGTCAGTTTGCATCGAATTGTGTGCAGCTGGCACGCGGGAATAACGAAAAGGGGAAGAAGGCAAACGTGTTTTGTTTGTTTGTTCGCGCAATGCGGGGAATGTGTAAACATGAGGAGGGAAAAAGGCGACGACAGGCTTGAGATGATGCCTCAACGTTTGCCACCTTGATCTCTAGTTCTAATATCACCTTTCTTCCACCTCTCGCTCAGTGTTCCCACATTTTGCATGCATCGCTTTGCAGTTCGCATTACATTATTGTCTGCTTGAAAATTGGCTAATGCTCGGATTCCGAAAAAAAATCAATGGCCACGCGACAGCGACCGCGAAGCGAGAGTCGAGGGGAGAGAGAAAGAGAGAGAGAGTGCGAGCGGATTGCTTCGAAGAGATGGAGCTCCTCGTCATCTTCACGCGTCCAATTTGTGTTAGTAATTCGAGCTTTCGCCCATCGCCACACGTTAGCACGCTCCAGAACCAACCAAATCTGAAATTTAGGAAACCATCCCTAGTTCGCTTATTAGATACCATTTCTTATTTTATAAAAAATCTGTTAAATTAGGAAATGCTCGCCTTTGAAGTCATGTTTGGAGCATTGTCAATGTTCCAAAAACTCCTTCACGAACAATACCCACTATACAAGGCCTGTCAGCAAGCACTCAAACTCTCGAATGCCGATCTCGGACAGCATCTTATCCCCCGAATTCCGAGCGGTGGGCGAATGTGAGAAATGCACCGCTCTTTCTGATTGCAGAGGTACCAAAAGCTTCGAATCGCATCGAGTGCAATCGGTATGCACATTTTATCCCCAGTGGAAAATGAATGTGTTTTTTTGTGTTGTTGTTGTGTGTGCGTTTGCCGTTGCAGGCGCTGCTCACACCGCAATCGAAATTGAAAAAAAATTCAATTTGTTCGAGGAGCGAAAACCAAGCTGAACTTCAAAAAAATGCTCTGGAAAAATAGGAGAGGTGGGACTTGATCGAGCCAGGCGAGAGGGACAATTCGCCAGTGACCTTGCAACCCCTCCACTGACCTCCGCGAAGTGACGGAGCATCAACCAGCTGAAGCCTGTCGGCACCAAACTTAGGAGTGAGCTTTTGAAGTCTACCAGATTGTAATTTTAGCGCTCGAATGTTCGTGTGTGGAAAGAGCAATCAATCTGTGGGATCCGAGTTATCCATTTTTGCTGACCACCTCGATCCGATTTACTACCTTTAACCACATTTGTAAATATAGCACGGCTGTTTAAGTCCGTGGAAATAATTGCTCCCATGCTTTTGTGATTGGGTTTTTGTAGCAGGAGCTTTAAACGCCGCATTTTGAGACAAACTCCGCACTTGAAGGAAGGAGAGTTTGGTGCTGACAAAGCGGCGGTACTAACTGACTGTGCTCGTCAATTTTCAGCTTCAACCCCTCCTCTTTCTCTCGCGGCTATCCATTTTTCTAGGTTTTGAGCAACGCTTCTGACGTGCGCCGTCTGACAATCGCGGGAGTTTAGGTAGGACAGATTTCCTATTTTCGACCACTTTTCGAAGCACCAACCACGTTGCCTCATTAAATTGACTTCACCCGAATGTTCGCGTACCATTTCGCTCAATGGAAAAGTGAAATCTGAATGCTTTCACTTCATCCATTGAAGCAACGTTTTCTTAACCGCTGACGTGCGTTTTTTGTAGCTGTGATCACACACAGAGGCGGGTAGAGTGGCCAAAGTGAGTCAGTTTTCTTTTTTAAAAAAAAGTGGGAACTTTTGAGTGTTTTGAGGAACTTTTGCTGTGAAACACTCCCTAGTTTTCACGTTCAGCTCAGAAAATAGGAAGGGCCGAGTGTAAAGGCGCGGCGGCTGAGCTGACGGTTTTTGGAAAACGTATCCCATCTACGGTACTTTCGACGCTGCATCCATAGAAAAACCAAGTTAACAAACCAAACTGCGGTGACCAAGGATCCGTTTGCGGATCGACACCTCTGGTTATGCATATCACGAGCGGAGCAAGGACTCAAGACTCTTCTGAGAACATTTGATCATTTTTGCTATTGTATAATGCATGAGTGGCGGGGAGGCCCACAGGCGCTGGTATTTGATAAGAAAGCATCGAGTGTCACGCCGGAATTCGAAAACTGTATATAACATTCTGTAATGTGCTTGTCGTTTTTTGTGTGTTGAAGGTGGGTGAATGGTCTGTGTGTTTACAAACACCCAGTTCACAGACTGCTCACTTCGCATCTGTCCACACAACAGATACGAGCTGGCATTTGTATCGTTTATGCGGTTCAAGATCCGTTCTTTTTCTCCAGTCGCTTCAAAACCCTATGAAAAACAGCTCATATACTACTATACTACGTTTTTGTATGCCAATGATGTGCGGACATTTCTCTGGGTGCATACCTTGCACATGAATAATGAATCGTTCGAATGCAAAATGCTAAAGCGAGTCTTTCGAAAGGCATAAATAATGAGAATTCAAAGCGAAACAGCTTGTTTATCTTTATTTGCCCTAGCATAGAGAGCAGCTTTTCTCGCATGAGACTGACCAACCAGCCGTATCTCCATCCACATGGATCAATAGATCCATTGCCGCATCCATGCATCCATGCACCATAGGTTGAGCTTGGTCATTCCAAAAGCCTCTGAGTTCCTTCCTGTTTTCCAATCAATCTGCGAGCAAGAATAGCGCCACGACCCCTTCCTTCCTTCATCCAATGCAATCAATCAATGATCATCCGCGTGCACCACACGACCCGTCCCGTTCCTCCTCCCCACCCCCTTCTTTCCACTTATCCATCCACCCGTCCGTCCGTCGAACGAGCGATCGATCGATCTTTCGCCTTGTTCTTCTTTCTATTACCAGTCAGTCGACCAACTCGACTTGACGTAAGTCCTCTTGCTGGCATAAACGCAAGCTGACAAGCTCCGCAGCAAGCCAACAAACAGAGCCACACTCCCCCTTTTGCCACGCGCGTGTTTGAGACCTCTCGCCCACCAGCCCGCCAGCCAGCCAGTGAGCCAGTGAGCCAGTGAGTTGAGTTGAGTGGCTCTCGGGACCGACTGCGCGTCAGGAGATTATTTTGCTGTTTGCCAGCTTTTCTTGCGTTTGTGCTCAGGCACCCAACAGCGCAATAAACAAACCAGCAAGGCAACAAGAAAGCAAGCAAGCAAGTCGCAAGTTGCGCGCTACGTCGGACTTGTGAGCTTGTGTCGGTGCGAACAAACCCAACCAACGCGACTACAAATCCCAAGTCGCAGCATAGCAGCAAGCGAGCAGGCAAGAGCCGAGCCACACGGACGAGCCCACCAGCTGATCCGGGCAGCGAGCGCACTTCCAGTTGGACACCTGACCTGACGGTACCAACAGCAAAACCAGCAGGTTGCTGTTGGCAGACAGTAAACAAACAAACAAACACGCAACAAAGCAAGCAAGCAAACAAGTGATTGTGGGTTGCGAGGGATCCTGTGCAGAAGCAACAACCGTTACGCACATTTCTCGCAAGTGAAGTGGTCAGCAGCGCCCGCGTGTGTACACACTTCAAAGTGGCAAAAGTGGTCAGAAGGAGCCCGTTCCGACCGAAGAAGACGGCGAGCAGAGCAGAGCAGACAGCGCGCGCGTCACACACGAGCGAGCGAGGCGACTCAGCTTCATCAGTCAGGTCCATCAGCTCAGCTCAGCTCAATCAATCAATCAGCTCCGTCACTCTTGCTTTTGGTGGTGAGGGCGTGGCGGCGTCCGGCCGTCAAGAGAACGAAGCAAAGAGAAGAGAAGCGAAGAACTCTTCGCACGCACGTACGCCAGGTCCGTCACAGTTGCAGATCTCAGCAGCTCAGCAACTCTGCGTCTGTCCATCCATCCATCTTCCGCCTTCGCTGGTGCTCTCTCTAATCTCTCCGCTCGTCCACACACACCCACACCCACACACTCATCCACGCATGGAGCGTCGACACACTCAGCAATCGCAACAGGAGCAGCAGCACTGGGGACTGCACGGCGCGCTCACTTCTTCCTCCCGCGCCGACAGCGAAGAACAGGAGCAAGGCGACGACAGCGACGACAAGGAGGACGTGTACTATAGCCACAGACAGCAGCAGCATGGACACGTAGCGGCAGCGGCGGAGAGCAAGTTCTCGCTACAGGAGGAGCACTGGCGCGCGCTCAGCAACCTGCGCGTCGAGCAAGACCAGCAGCAGGGCCACCACGAATACAGACAGGAGCGTGGCGACAACCAGCACGAAGAAGAAGAAATAGGAGCAGTAGCACAGAACGACCGCCGGCACCACATCCGCCAGCTCATAGACGCAGACGAGCATGGTGAAGGAGAAGAGCAGGAAGCGAGTGCGGAGCAGGTGAGCAAGTCGTCGCTGAGTTTCATCCTAGACGACCACGACGACCACGACAACAACAACAACAGCAGCAGCATTGCGACCCTCAACTACCAGAGCTCGGCGCCGTCCTCCGTGGTCTCTGGTAAGATCTATTTGTCTATCTACTGCATCATCACTGGAACAATCGCCGTACTGCTTATGTTATGTGCGCGCTATCGGAGCTCTTCGTCCACATCTTGAACGAAAATGGCTTCATCTTGTATGGACGGCTGTGTGTGTGTGGCTCAGTCCCTCCTCGGTGAACCCAGATCTGAACCTATTGGACTGACAAACTGACTCATGATGATTATTTATTTGCGTGTGGTGCTATTTGTGTGTTGGGTCTATTGTGCCACTGTCACGCATGCAGACAGCGACTACGAGGCCTCGTCGTCATATAAAGGCTCGGAGAGCGGCCAGGAGACCAAGGGCGAAGCCACCGGCGGTGGTCCGCGACGTCTCCGTCTTCGCCAGCCTCCTCATCCCTGTCGCCATCTTCAAGGAGCAGATCAACAAGGACAGCCACAAGGTCAAGTAGCAGGAGGCCACTCTAATGTTAGGGTCCGGCCCGCGACGCCCTCGACGCTAGCATCCGCCGCAGAGGCGTCCGAAGGCGCCGCGCCGCAGAAGAGAGCGCGCCGTGGCAAGCCGCAGGGCGACCCAGAGCGCAAGGCGCGCCGTCCGCCGAGCCGCATCTGCAAGTTTGATGGCTGCGAACAGTACGTCGTGGACCAGGGGCTCTGCGTGCGCCATGGGGTACGTGAGCCAGCCAGCCTAGCGATTTTTCTTATCGTTCGATTCGAATGTGTCGTGAGGGTCAAGTGGTGATCGCACGTTGTTAATTGTCTCGGTGTGGGAATTGCGAATGCTGCTATTGTTCCTAGGGCGGCAAGCGCTGTCAAACGGAAGGCTGCACGAGTCGTGCAAAGCACCAGGGCCGCTGCTGGCGACATGGTACGCTCTTGGGCATCCCTTATCGACTGACGGGGCCAGGGCCAATCTTCTAAACCTTCTCTCTTGGCTGTTAACAGGTGGCTCGACGGAATGCAAGGTCCCGAGCTGCATCAACCGCGCCAAGTCGCGCGGCTATTGCTGGTCGCATGGCGGTGGCACCAAGTGCAAGGCCGGCGCGTGCGAGAAGATCGCGATCTCGAACGGACTGTGCTGGGCGCATGGCGGAGGTATGTGCGCTGATATAGCAAGATGGCTTGCAAATTATTCCCAAGTCTGTCGAGGTGCATTTACTGACTCAACTGTTGTACGTGAACTTGTTATACCACCAGGCAAGCGCTGTATTGTGAAGGGCTGTCTGCGGCAGGCGTACGAGCGCACGAACAACTACTGCAACAACCACTTCCAGGAGATCGAGGGTGGCACATTCACGGGCGAGATCGAAGAAGAAGAGGCTCTTGAAGGCATGGAAGAGAATCAAGACCGATCGAGCAACCAGGACGCGAAAGCCATGGAGACTGAAGAGAAGGCCCAGGTCGAGCGATGAGGCTCACAGACTTAGGTCGCTACGATCTATCAGTCAGTCAGTCAGTCAGTTTTAGTTTGGAAGTGCGAGAGCCTACCTGAAGATCTTAACCACCCCAAGCCTCCAGATGCTAGTCTAAGGCCGCATTGGCTCTAGAGAGCGTGCGTGCGTTTGCTGTTGTCGAGTAGGCTCAACAGGCACTCGCCTAAGAGTATGAAGTAGCTGTCGATAGAGACCATGGTAATAGAGAAATAGTTATGAAGAGAGAGCATAGCGACTCAGAACGCATGCAGCGACCGTTGTCCAACGCTACACCATTATTCTACTTGTTCCAAGCCAGATTTCGCGATTATTTTTATGATAGCAGCTCGCTCGCACTGAGCTCTTGCGACACCACGCTCTCAGGTGATCGACATGTTGTGTTCAAAGAGAAAACCTTAGTCTTCACAATACGCATCACTCCATGGTTACTCATCTTCTCGCGCTTCTCAAAGCGCAGATGGCGAGCGCGAACAGGACCAGCTGCCAGCTGGTTGAGTGGCGAATTCTCCATTCTCACGTAGCAACAGACCACCCAACTGGAGGTTTCTGACCAGAAGCAACCAGCATGGCACCAGGAGGAAAGCCGCGATCAAAGGGTCCACCTAAGCCACACAATCAACCACGGGATCCGCTCGAACAATCCGAAATGATCCCCTGCTGACCCCCATGGCATGGACTTCCTTCACATGCATGCCAGTCATCGTATGGCGAGGGGATCATCACGTGAGACGTGTGTGCCGATAACCAGCGCAGAAGCAAAGCATGGCAGGGAGTTAGTCTTAGTCTTTCGCTCTCAGAGGGTCCATCTGGTGGGTCAAGTGGTCAGCGCGAGAGTGTGTCTGGCACGGGACATCTTTACGCCCGACATGAAGTGCACTCTATGGTAGGTAATCAAGCGCTTGGTGGTTGTTTATGAGAGCGGATTTCAAGATGTTCTTGGGCTGAGGTGTTGCATTAGAGAGGACTTCTTCGATTCTTTCATTTCCGTATTCTTCGGAGTCGAGGGCGTCGCGAGAGAGAGAGAGAGAGAGCGAAAGCCCTCCGAGAGCGCGCCAGCCACCCGCAGCGAGCGACCGAAGAGCTCCGTTCGGTCCAATTCCTTCCTTGCTCGAAGGTGAGTCAATTGGTGTGTATTGCAGTGGTCGCCGACTGATTGTTGATGCTGTTGTTGTGCTGATCGCCCTTTGAAATGGATCGGACGCGAGGCGTCTTCTACACAATTTCCAGGACACTTCCAGGTCATCATGTGCCACGGCCACCACCACCGGATGGTTGAGCGCAATCACGAGCGCTCCCCTGATCCGAGTAATCAGGACGATGCTGAGTTCCCTGAACCAGCAGCCGCCACCGAGTCGACTGACTTCTGATCCTCAAGAGCTTCGAAGAAGACAACGAACACGGCAACGCTTCGTGCTACAGTACGTGCAACTGCGCTGCTGGGCTCACTATATTCGGAGGCGGCATACAACACGTTCCCAAGTCTCCAAGAAGCGAAAGAAAAATGGTCTCGCTGCCGGCTTTGGGGTGGCCCGAGCCTCCCCTACCAGGATTCGAGACTTCGGAGTGGAACTCCAGGCAACCTCGGCTCAAGGAAGTGCCTCACCAGCAACTCGCGGGTGTGATGTGCCACACAGAGAGGAGCTTCAGCCAGCGCTCCAGCAAACTCGAAGCCCAACTACACTCCCAGATCGGGACTGGCTGGCGCGATTCTATCGACCCCAAGACGCGTTTCACAGTATGTATATGCGTACAGCTCTGGGACCCTTCTCATCACCGGCGGGTGTCGCTCCAAAGACAAGCGCCGCAAACGTCCACCGTTCAAAGGTCCATTCGTTCGAATCGTTCGCTCGATTCGATTCGACTGGCGAACACTGCATTTCGTTCCACTCGAGATGCGCTGCCTACTTGAGCTGCGAAGTGTGCGACTTTCAAGAGTCGGTCTCGTTTCCGGTGGGAGGATTCCTCGCCCGCGCCTTTGGCACCCGGCTGACTCAAGTGGGATCGCTCGCTCGCTCAAAGTCCTGACTCAAGGGGCTTCATCGTCGGTCGATTTGACTCAAAGAAGTTGTTTGAAGAGGAACGAAGTCCGAGAGCAAAGACCGTCCGCCCGTCACCATCATATCGGCAACTCGGCGCCAAAATCAACAATTTCATCTATGGCATGGAGAAGAAAGGACGACGCCAGTCAACCTCGAAGCGAGAGCGCCGGCATTCAGTGTAACCCCAGACGCTGGACGGTTCCGAGTCAATGACGCCCAAAAGCAATGATACCGACAGCCATCTCTTCAGTCCTAACGCAGCCTTCGACCAGGTTGATTGTTGGCGCGCAGTCGATCGTGCAACGCCTCTGCCCGCCGATTGTTCCCAAGCTTACAACGCCAACCTCGACAAGGAGTTCGACATTCGTCATCATCTATCTCGGCAACTCAAGCGGAACTAGTGAGCGCGTCCTGCACTGGAGACTCAATGCGGATTTTCTGGGACTCGACCGTCGGCATTTGACAAAGTGGAGCGCTGATGAGTGCGAGATTACGTCACGCCCTCGTGGGCGACAGTGTGTATTGCCCTGGTGACGCACGTCTCGCTGCCGAGACTCAACGATTGTGCCCAAAGAGGCAAACACGCCAAGCCTCGTCTGCCAGCCATGAAGGCTTCAAGAATTCAAGCAACGCGGACGCACGCCAATCAATCGAGGCGACCGCAGGTTTGGCTCCCCTCTCTCGTCTCACATACACCTACAAAGCCTGACACTTTGGACCTCAGAGGGCCGAACTGATGGATTTGAGTCGACGATTCGGCCCCATGCACGACGACATCGACTCGAAAAAGAGCCTGGTTGTGTGCGGCTTTACAGAGAAGCTACGGCTGAGCGTCGCGAACAGCACGAGCGAGCGCCAATGCCAAGTATCTGCAAGGGCTGACGAAAAGCTGTCTGAGCCAGCCACGGATTTGGAAGCATTGTATTGGTTGTGAGGTCTTGGCGCGAGCCAATGTGATGTGATCGATCGTGGTTTCCGTCCGTCGTCTGTGGACATTATTGTCCTCCAAAGAACTCGCTGTAGGCATGTCAGAGTGCGGGTTTTAAGTTGCGAATAAAGATGTCTACCGTCGGGTGACAGTAGAAAACGAAAGAGGAGGGGCAAGCGCGTAGCTTTGTAAGTGGAAATCCGATTCAGCGCTTGACAGTACGGGTACTTCGAAGGAGGGAGAGACGCTCACACTTTGTGCAGCTCGTTTTCGAGAACTTCTTTCAGAATCAGTTTTCAAACAGAGGCCTCCACTCCAAACGCACGAGAGGCCCAGAGAGGTAACGAAGCAGCCCCTCATTGCTGGAAGTAGATTGCACACCAATCGTAGGCCATCAATAAAACGAACTCATTCATCCCTCCAGGCAACACCTCTCTCATTCTCTGCCTACGGAACCAGATCGCTGTAGCGATTTCAATATCTTCGCTCTTTTTGGTTAAAGAGCATGCAGTATCATTCCTCATATGTATCGATAATGTTGAAGGCACGCCCGGACTTCTCCAGCCCAGAGTGAAGGAGCTCTGGGCCACATTCACATGGAATGGAGATCCCGACCTCGGAAACCACCGACCCAGGTACAAACGAGAGACGAATGCGTTGCCCAACCGATGCAGCCGAACATGCAGGCCTCATAAGTTGCGAACCGCATTCGCCTAATATTTCGCAGGACTTCACGAGTGTCATTAGCTGGTCGAATGCATCAACTCACAATCACCGCCGATGATACCAACATGGATAAGAATTCCCGTTTTCGCAAGAGAAATGGATTTATGTCGAGAGCTGACAACTTCAACGTGAAGTTGGTTGGGTTGCGATAGGCTCAAGTCAACGATCTGTCAAGGTCGTCAACCCACATGGCAGCAGGAACTCTCAGAGTGAGAACCCGGGAGAGAAGAACGCAAGATCTTCCGCGACGATCGTTTGACGCTTGTTCGGACCAGTCCAGAACGTCCAGAGCTACTTTAATGGCCCTGGAATCGAACTAAGGACTTGAGGGAAGAAATCCACAACTGTACGCGCTCTTCGTTGAAAGAATGGTCGTCGTGTACGAGTCGTGAAAGGACAACCAGCCAGTCGCTGCCGGTTTCTCTGCTTTGAAGTTTCTCTCCCAGCCACCGGATGGATCTCCACTCACATTCCGCTGCAAGCCAAACCATACTTTTTGAACGAGAGAGAGAGAAAGCAAGAACGGCAAGCATCGAAACTGTGGGTTCTCCCTATCCCGAGACTCCACCCAAATGGATCGTTCTAAACAATTTTATCGAAGGGAGACGAGGATGCCAACGATTCGAAAGAGCTGCACGAGATTCCTTAGTCTGCAACAGAACAGCCTGCTGTCCCCGATGCCAACACGAGAGACTGGTAAAGACTGGCTGTTTCCGCCAGAGAGAATGCGAATGAGTCCGGCTAGTCTGCATGCGACCTCCTTCATTCATTCACGATTCACGCGTACAGGTCTCCATGGATTTGTGGAGGCAAGAGTAATAATAGTAAGGAAGGTGCGCTTGACTCATTTGATCTGGTCATGATTTGACTGACGGAAGCGTGTGGTTCCTGGTGCTTTCTGTCGTCGCGTTGTCGAGTACTGTTCCTATGAATGAATCGCTGCGCACTTGATTGATTTCCGACAAGAGACAAGCCAAGCAGACTCACCCTTAATACCGTATAACATGATAGAACCTTTAAATTAGATGCTCAGAATATATCACATCTGATATATGTAGAGGTTTTATAACCTGTAATAATAGATATACCGTATATAGCTGATATTGATGGTTGTAACATAACATTGCATAGAAAGTACACATGCGTGTCAAACAATCGTTCCAGATGGTGGTATCTTCAACTTGGAACCTTGGGTTCGCGCAGAAAAAATCCCAGTCGAGCTCTCTACTTGACCTGTTTTGGCTGAGCCTCTCGACCTCCGATCTCCAATCCATTCCCACATATCCTCACTCTCTCACTCTGCATTCTGACCCGACAGCAGCACCAACAGCAGACCTCCAAGGCCCCAGGTTCCAGAGTATCCAAGTCATGCAGCCTCTCACGTGGACCATCGCGGCGCTCGTCGCGGTGTCCACTTCATCGTCTTCTTCACTCTTCGCCAATGCCCAGAGCTGCAGCACCGCGGTCGGCGGCTACTGCGGCAACGCGCAGGGCTCGCTCTGCTGCCCGGTATCCGCGTACTGCCAGCCCTGGGACACCAACTACTACCAGTGCCTCAGTGTCCCCACCGGCTGCAGCGAGCTGGAGACTGATGTGGACTACTACGGGAACGACATCGGCAGCGTCTCGAAGGTATCGCCGGCTGAATGTTGCGCCAAGTGCCAGGCGACGTCCGGATGCAACTATTTTACGTTTGTGAACCTGGACCCGCAGGGTCCAACGTGCTACATGAAGAATGCGAAGGGTGCGAGCGTGAGAAAGGTCGGCGCGCTCTCGGGTCGCCGCACGTCGACGCCAGCGCCGACACCAGCGCCAACGCCACCCCCGGTTACCACTTCCCCTCCAGTTACGACCGCTCCGCCAGTTACGACCGCTCAGCCGCCATCGACGTGCGCCACCGCAGTTGGTGGCTACTGTGGCAACGGCCAGGGCGTCTCGGCGTGCTGTCCGACGTCCACCTACTGCCAGCCGTGGGACCAGTACTACTACCAGTGCCTCGCGGTGCCAGCTACCTGCGGCGCCTACGAGACCGACATCGACTACTACGGCTCTGATGTCGACAGCGTGACCAACATCAAGCCGTGGGAGTGCTGCACGAAGTGTAACGAGAACCCGGCGTGCAAGTACTTCTCGTTCGTGAACTCAGACCCGACGGCGCCACCGACCTGCTACCTCAAGAGCAGCAATGCTGGCCGAGTGCGCAAGGTTGGTACAGTTTCTGGAAGCCGAGTTGTTGCGACTCCAGCGCCAACCCCAGCTCCGACCCCAGCACCAACTCCGGTTCCAACCCCAGCACCAATTCCGGCTCCTCCTTCGTGCTCCACCCCTGTAGGCGATTACTGTGGTAACGCCAACGGCATCAGCACTTGCTGCCCAGCCTCGTCGTACTGCATGCCCTGGGACCAGTACTACTACCAGTGTCTCGCCGCTCCAGATGGCTGTGGCGCGTACGAGACCGACATCGACTACTACGGCAACGACATCGCCAACTTCGCCAACATCCAGCCCTGGGAGTGCTGCACCAAGTGCAAGGAGGACCCGGCGTGCAAGTACTTTTCCTACTTGAACTCGAACCCGACGGCGCCACCGACTTGCTACTTGAAGAGCAGCAACGCCGGTCGCGTGCGCAAGGTCGGAGTCATTTCTGGAAGTCGTCTCACTGTGACTCCAGCACCGACCCCAGCTCCAACACCAGCTCCAACGCCAGCCCCACCAACTTCCCCAGTGCCATCGCCTCCAATCACGGTTGTGCCTACTCCTGCGGCCTCGCTCTGCGTCAAGCACATCAAGAACATCTGGTACCACGGCTTCGAGATCGGTGAAGTGGTGTTAACGGACTGGGAGAGCTGCTGCACCGCATGCGCGAATACCAAGGGCTGCGTGCTCTACTCGTGGTCTAAGAACTCGGCCACGGGTGTGTACCGGTGCTCGTTCAAGTCCGCGGCGAGCAACGACAAGACCAACTACGGAGACAGCCGCACCGTCACTGCGTACTCGGGCATGGTCATCAATCTGCTCAATTAGACGAAGAACAGGGTGGTCAACATGTTTTCCAACACAGTACAGCCACGCACTTCGCTCCATGATTATGATGACTATGTATTAGTTTGCCTGGTGCGTCGTATCCAATGAATGTACTACCCTGCAAACCCTCGGATAGTCTTCGTGCATGGATCTGTCATGTAATGAGCATGCCTGAAAGCAGGAACAACTAGGTACTTACTTCCAACAACAGACAGATTCTAGGGTACTTCAACGGTTCAGAGGTCGGTGCTGACACGGTAGCGATTAATACGATTACCGTATGAGTCCTTGTCACCACTGGTGATGAACTTGGTGCCGATATGTGCGTGTGGATCTTCAACCAGTAATCAAATCTGTCCACCCGCCCAGTGCGAGAGCGACAGATTTACCACCAAGCTATGCACAAGCAAATCAATTCCCAGGTCACAAAGGCAATGTGCAGTGCATATCCTCCGACTTTTATTGGCCAGAGCACCTACTCGGAGACATGGTACCGAGATGTAGCAAGCCACCTAGCAGCACGTGGTGTCTTTACGTAGAGCAACGTGCATCTGCATTACCGTTTGTAACCCACGGCATCCGCCAAAGCTGTTGCTTGGTCCTTGGTGCCACTCACTACTGAGTGAGTCCTTGGCATCGCAGGTCTCTCACTGGTATGACCGAGTTCATATCCGCACAGGATATATGCAAAGAAAACAGTGATGCGTGCGTGCGTACGTACGCATCGAAAAGTCGTGATTAAACTAGCAAACCATGGTTGAGATTCGTTTGTGGATGAGATGTCTTTTAACCAAATGGCTGAAGCTTCATTCTAGTAGTTCTTCCGCTCATGTTTCGTTCACGTAAAGTCTACCAAATTATGCTGTGCAGCTGCCTACTAGAGGTATCTACCAATCAAGTGGAGGTGACGCCATCATGAAGGCATCTGCGAAGAGATCCGCCCTTTCAATGGCTTCAGCCGGGAGCACGCATCGCTTCTGCCAGGCGCTTCCGTGGTTGGTGTGCATGTACGCCTTGCAGCCTGGGGTGCTGATGCAAAGGTCGCAACAATGTGCTGGATCCCATTCTTTGTACAAGACGTCTTTCAATACGACGCCGTTCAGAGCCATGGCATAATCGGCATTCCCACATTTCTTGCAGTCCTCAGACGAAGGGACTCCCGGTTCAACTGTTGTCGCCGGGGGTGTTGAGCTTGGCGTTGGCGCTGTCGAGCTCGCGCCATTGATGCTGCCGGCGTACACCGACTCCATGTATGTGCTCACCGTCTTCCTCTTGAGGTAGCAGAGCGAAAATTGGGTGTCCGTGGCGGTGTATTTCTCATGGTCCAGCGAGACGAAGTTGTAGAAGT
>JAADVN010000347.1:0-21192 GCA_023335535.1 Globisporangium spinosum | reverse complement strand
CTTTTTTTTAACGATAAACCACTGATCAATGTCGTTCGGTGCACCGCATGTATACAAAAGTTAAGTCAAATGCAGAATTTGGCTTACCGAACGACGTTGCTCAAACAGGTGGGTTACGCTCCAGTTGAGCAACATCGTTCGTCGAGCCAAAATCTGCATTTGACTTGACTTTTGTATACATGCGGTTCACCGAACGACATTGATCAGTGTGGTTTATCGTTAAAAAAAGGGTCTTCTACACGAAGAAGAAAAGTCTTGTACACGAACACAGCCTAAGAACCTCCCAACGTCTTCAACCGCCTCCTCTGCGAGGAACTCATCCTCCATGGCCTCTCCTCCTTCCTCCACACCCACAGTTTTCATTTTCCTGCTCCGACAAACGGGCGAAATTGACTTACAGAGCGAGCCTGCGACTGAGAGCAGACTCATTTTCAAGCGGCACATTCACGCACTCAACAACAGCACCACATTTCACAAGCAAGTGGATTCTCCATCATCATCATCTCCATTGAGGCAGCAGGCTGAACCGCCCACCAGTGGAGACTTTGACGTGCGGCTATGAAGAATTGTCCGTTGAAAGGGCCGGACACGTTCAAAGTGAGCTCGGTCAACCTCAATGCGGTCGTATCCAAGAAATGCGTTCATGTGAAAGAGTTCATTGTAGTTCTATCGAGTTTTATCGTGAGAAATCCCGTGATCCGCCGTGAAGTGGTCGCAACAACCAATATCGACTTATCCATGACTTTGAAGCATTGACAACGAGTTTGTCAATACTACAAAACGATCTCTCCATGTTAATCTCGAAAAGCTTATTGCTCGGGATTCTGGATTCTGGAAACCAGTTTCATGCTGACAGCGGGGAAAAATGAACCCACATGGATTTGGGTACATTTGGAAATCTGCATTTTGCAGCTGGATGGCAATTTCTCGATCCTCTAATATCAGTATTGGCACAACAGACGCGAGAATGAAAAAGAACAACGTTATCGTCGTGGCTCAACCTCGCGTTTCAAGAAAAAGAAGTTAACAACAACAACAACCTTTTGTAATCCTGCGGGCATCAAATCATAATCGAGCGTGGCATGGCTCACGCTCTCTTTGTCATCTGCCGCAGCTGATATCATCTCATTGGGGAAAGAGTGAACTCTACGATGTCGATGGGTGGATGCAAAAGAACAATACTAACTACAGAGTTGTCCCGGTCTGCTTAGCCTCCAACAGATCATGCTGGAGAATCCACTGTCCACTGCAAAGGAATGCTATGATTCTGGTTTCTCCTTGCCTCGCCTGGCTCACTCGCCTCTTGTGAAGACCTTGCGCATTCCTCTCTTCGGGATGGCACTGGCGGTTTGAAAGCATAGGCTCAGCAGGATGCGAGTTTAGTGCTCGTTGAGCAAACCCAAAGACCAAGATTAACTCTCGTTTGACAGGACCAGAGAGAAACGGTTCTAACCATTCAGGATTCAAGCATTCGCTTGCGAAAAGAGAAAGACGGCAGAGGCTTTTTGTGGCGGGTGGGTGCTTCTTGCACAAGTCGATTGAGAGAGAACCTTCTCCTTCTCAATCTGGGAGACTCTGTCTGGACCGTGTCGAACTCGCAGCAGACTCTGTGGAAGTGAAGCTGAGTTAAGCGGCGGGCTTATGCTGATACAACCTCTGACTGATAGGTTGTTAGTCCTTGGACTCATCTTTCTGCGATGGAGCGAAAGCAAACATCTCATTGTAAATTGGACGAAAATCCATTCATTCATTCGAGGCATACAAATTCGAGATATTCACCCTCGTGTGAAGTAACACGGACATGGCACACCCAAAATCCGCCGACTTGCTGTGCGGTACTGTACGCCGCCCACTTCTTCTTCTCGTCCACTTTTTCTTCATGAACATCTCAAAAAGTGAATTTGACGCCATTGGGTGGCACGACGGACGGACAGACGGATGGACGGACGTCTGCAGTAGAAGACGAGCGCAAAAGACAAAAGGCGAAGAAGCTTGACAATCAACGCGAGCGCCTGAATACTGACTGAATACACAAGCAGCAAAGATGTCAGCTCGCCATTTACGAGTCTGTCCATTCACCATTGTTATTGTCGCCTTAGGAATTAATTCCACCCAAGCCTGCGTTCGTTAATACGGTTAACACACACAACCAGACAAAGAAGTCCTGCAGTTGCGCCAATAAAGCGGCTTGATTACCTGCTGCGTTGTTGCTAGTGTCGCACATTTATTTGCTGTTGTTGGTGCTGGTGAGCCTCCGCTTGTTCACGAGCGAGCCTATTTTTGCAATTTTGGGCAAAGAGCCTGCATTTTTTGTGGCATGTTCCCTACCCCTCCCTTGCCCTGGCTTCTTTTTGAAGACAGGAAAACAGGGGAAAGGTGCGGAAGACGCTACTTCATAGTGCTACTTCGGTCGCCAGCCCCGCCCCCACAGCACAACCGCTTCTGTTCTGCCTGCCTGCCCGACGGAAGCAAGACTGTTAGCGTCTCGAGCGTCATCATCACACAGCAGGTGAGCGAGGCAAGCGAATCGAAAGCGAAGCGAACGTGGACGTGAAGAAGAAGCCGCATAAACAGCAGCTGTGTGAGAGTGAGAGCTTGAGAGTGTGCCGCACGTGTTTGGGTGACAGATAGAGAGAGAGAAGTACCAAAAGCGCTACTACGAGCAAGCAGATTCGCGTGAGTGAACGGCGGCTATTCATAGAGACAGCGAGACCGCACACCCCGCCCCTTCCTGAGAGTGAGTGAGTGGTGATTCATTCATTCGTGCGTGTGTGGGCTGAACGGAACAGAAGAACAGACGGCTGCAGGTAACCAAAGTAAGGCAAGCGACGCGACGCGACCGTCCCCGCTTCGGCCGTTTGTGTTTCCCCCTTCTTTGAATGAACGGCCGACGACCCATTTCGACAGCGACAGCCGACCGCGACAGCGTGCGTGAATCGGAAGGCGTGATCGAGCGCCACCCGTTGCCACTCCCGCAAGACCGCGCTCTCGGACGCGCCGCGCTGCTCGGCCGAGGTCCCCCGCCGCCACCGCCGACCGGCCCGCCCGCGCTTGACGTCTCGGGCTTTTCGTCTGCTTCTCCATCCTCGTCGACCCTGTCGTCGACTTCAGGTGCGTCTTTCCAAACCCGCTCGCCGCCCAGGAAACCGACGCGTGGAAGCAGCAGACCTACAGGAAGCAACAACACCAACGGGCTGCAGTTCCCTATGGCCGACTCGCTTGGCGTGAACGGCACGAGTAAGAACAAGCACTCGAGCAAGCACGCTGGTGGTGCTGGTGGTACCTTTACGAACGCCATTATCGGAGGCGTGCCGTCATCGTCGAGTTCATCGTCAGTTGGAGCAGCAGGAGGACCAGGAAACAACTATCAATCAATGCACACGCCGATCGAGTCCAAGAAGAAATCGCCGCGGCTTCCTCCAGATATCCAGTCGCAGCGCGAGCGTATCGACGAAAGCTCCGAGGACAGCTACGACAACGGCAGCTATGAGTCGGAAAAGCCAACGGGCCCGAACGGAGACGGCGTCGGCTGGTTCCACGCCAAGATCAAAGTGGACAACTCGATCCACTGGGCGAACAACTACAAGATCCAGTTGACAATGTTCCTGATGCTGATCGGCGGTGCGGTGGTGACGGTCAAGTTTGCAACCAACTCGGCAAAGGCATCCGTAGGCGTGCTCTGTGGCAGTATCATCACAATAATCTCGTGTACATCGGTCGTGTACACTTTCCTGACGCGTCCAACGTGGCGAAAGCATCCGAACCCGATCATTTTCTTCCGAAGTCTCTGCGACATCGGACTCGTGTCGGTGTTGCTGGTCACCGAGCTGTACAAGTGTGGGACGAAAACTTGTAGTATGACCCTCGGAGATGCCTCGTGCTCGGCCACAGCAGCGCTGACGCAGTTCTTTCTGTGGAGTTCTGAGAGTTGGTTCTTCGTGATGGCTATCGACATGCTTTTTGGTCTCCAGAGTCCGTTCACGGACTACAAGCGGAACGTGCGACGATATCATATGTTTGTGTGGATCACGGGTACGTTATGCGTCTTTTAGTCTGTCGTTCACTTGTGGTAGTGGCTTACTTGTTACCTTGATTGCCTGTGCTGTGTAGCTCTGGTGTCGGCGATCGTGTTGGTTTCGATCCCGGGTTTTGCTGGAGAATCGGAGTTTGGGTACTGCTGGACGGACAGCAAGAGTAAGCTGCGTGCGGACGACCCGGGGGCTTCGACTGACCAGAAGAACTACCTGTGGAAGCTGAACTTCCAGTACGTGGTGGTGATGGTGTGTTTGGATGATTGTTGAAAAAGCTCCCGCGTACTGACAATGTGTTGCTTCGTGTTTTGTTGTAGGTCGTGGCTGCTCTTCTATGTGTGGTTGATCTTGTTCTGGGTCTACGCCATCACGTAAGTTGACTGCGTTCGTTTCGTTGAGCCGATTGATGTTTGTCTAACCGCTGCGTTGTGTTCTTGATTGATGTAGGGTCATCTACTGGGCATACAAACGACTGAACTCCGGTCTCTCGGAAACGCTCCGGATGCGTCTGCGAGTGCTGCACTCCGTGACAATGTGGGTTTGTGCCAACCATCTCCGTTTTTGGCATATATGACTTACTGACCATTTCTTGCGTGCTATCCCATTTCAACAGCTACGTGATCGCGATTATCATTTACTGGGCTCTCACCTTTTCCGTCTATGTGCCGTATCTCGTCCAGTCCACAAAGACGGAAGAGGTCAAGCAGATGATGAACTTTATGATCACTTGCAAGGGCTACTTCGACTTTGCTGTGTGGTTCCAGATGAACAACGTACATGACAGGTGAGTGCTTGGCCTTTGCCATGTGTATTCATGTCTTTGCTCTTCGCCCTAATTAACGTGTGTATATATTTTTTATGACTCGCAGTGTTGCGAAGGGAAACTCAAAGAAAACCGACATTGACGTCGATGTCGATTTGAGCCCGCAAGTGAATCTCGCTCTGCGCTGTGAAGTGCTGTACTACACAACCACTGGTATCATTCAAGCTGTGCGTGATGTCCAGCACCTTCCTCCAGGCGCCAATCAGCAAGAGTTATACTTGCAGCCGCAAGGTACGGAAGAAAATCGCGCGTCGCTTGGGGTGGATGAGTTCATGATTCGCACGAGACCGAAGGCGGCACTTGGCAAGGGAACTCTCTTCATCGACTACTGCCCGCACACTTTCCAGACAATCCGAGAACACTTTGGCGTTGACACGAACCAGTACATTGAGAGTCTGAGCCGGACGACGAAGGTAGGGACTGTGCTTTTCCAGCTGTATTAGGTGGTGACTGGTCAGCATTTTCTAACATTGTTTTGAATGCTTGAATTTTCCAGGAACGACTCAGTGAAGGTGCGAGTGGCGCGTTCATGTTCTTCTCCCACGACCAGCAGCTGATTGTGAAGAGTATGAGTGACGAAGAGTCTGCGTTCCTGCGCTCGATTGCTCCTGAGTACGCGTCGTTTCTTCTGACGAACCCGGACAGTCTTCTCACGCGCTTCTACGGCTGCCACGCGATCCGACTGTACGGCAAGACGTTCAACTTTGTTGTCATGGCGAATCTCTTTAGTACCGACAAGATCATTCACCGACGATACGATATCAAGGGGTCATGGGTGAACCGAAGCGCGAAGCATCCATCGAAGGGCAAGCGAGTGACGTGCCGGCACTGTAATGCGAAATTCGTGTTTGGCTCGACGGATGCGGAGAACTGCCCAGCGCAAGTCGGTCGCCACGAGCCGAACGTTGTGCTGAAGGACAACGACTTGACTGCTCGAGTTCGCTTGGACCCGAAGGTGGCGGAAGACTTGTACGATCAGCTGGTGAAGGACGCGAACTTCCTGTCTCGGCTTGGGATTATGGACTACTCGCTGCTGCTCGGTGTTCACAACGTGGAGTACATGGTGAATCCAGACCTGGAGGAAGACATGGACAGGCCAGTGCCTCCTCTGAGCGATGTTCAGGGAAAAAGGCAGACGTCGACCCCAACGGATTTGATCCACCGAGGCGGGAAAGGCCGGGTGTCGAACCCAACTGGCAACGCGTCCTCGCAGATCCGGCAACATACTGGATTGCCTCGACTCGGAACCGGAACTCGTCGCGCCAACACGGTCGTCGGACCTTCGATCTATTACTTTGGTATGATCGACATTCTGCAGCAGTGGACAATGGAAAAGAAGCTGGAGCGCTTCGCGAAGACAAAGCTGCTGGGCAAAGACAAGGATGGTCTTTCCGCGTTGCCGCCAACCGCGTATTGCGATCGCTTCAAGCGCAAGATGGGCGAAATCCTGTCTGTCGCGGTACGGGATGAGTATGCGGAAATGTTTGAGCAACAACAGAGGGCGAGCGATGGTCAGAGGCGCTTCATGTAACCGATCTTGATTCTCAAGCAGTGGTGCTCAGCAAAAAAAAAGGGCTGACTGATCAACATGTGCGATGGACAATGTAGCGTGGTATGTTTGGTGAAGAAGACTCAAGACTCGCCCGTTCAAGCGACCTACCTACCTACCCATCAGGTATTCTTCCACAGGTCATACAAAATGATGAGCACGTTTGCTCGCCTTGCGATGCTCGTGATCGTGAAAGTTTTCGATAGGGCTGCCGTCGGAGAAGAATCGTGTACAGTGGAAAAGCAGATGATCCTCTTTTTATATAAAAAACTATTAACGAATTGGAACGTGAACCCGTTTTTGACTGATTCGCACTTACACTGACTGCAGTAATCTAGGGGAGAATGCCGTTGGTGGATCTCTGGAACTTGTCGTACTGCCGCATCCCCCAGTTGTTGTAGCTCCTGTCGACAAGGCGGAGGATGAGCGCAGATGCCACTTCGTCCGAGTACTCGAGAAAGAGACGGCGTCGGAACTCGCTCATGACAGATCCTGCAAACCATACCAATATCCATAGTTAGTTCGGATCTTCTATCGCATACATTAGCAACGACATGCGTACCTGGAGATTGGGTTTGGGAGCACGGGAATGGGGAATCGGAAATCGTCAAGTGGATCAACGACAGTAACTGGTGGAGCAAGCATACAGAATTCGGAGACGTCAGGGACCAGGGATCAGCCAGCGTTTCCAGGTGAAGCAATTGGTGTTCATTTTCAAAAGTTCGAACGTACCTTGATGTACTCCCGACGCACCGCGAGCATCCCGTCAAGGAAAAGCTTGCGGAACGTCTGGTAGTGTTCTGAATCGTGCCCACCCATGAGCTCGACCATCTCGATCGTGAGCTTGAACGCCGCGTCTTTCTCGAGACTGAACGCTCCGCCCGGCGCGATGCCCAAGATGAACCCAAAGTCGATGTGCATGATGTGTCCCAGGCGGTCGATCATGATGTTCCCATTGTGCCGATCTTTGATCTGCAGACAGGCGAGCAAACGAGTGAAGAGACAAATGCACGTAAGAAATCCATGTGTTGATCGACCGTGGCTTGAGAAGGCCCTACTTACCTGGAAGAGATAGCAGAACACACTGGACGCTGCCATGCTTGTGATGAACGTCCGACGAGCACGTTGGAACGCTGCCGACCGTTCGTTGCCGAAGAGCGCGTGGAAATACTGCCAAAGTGACCCGTACTGCTTCTTCACGGCGTCGATCGAGAGCGAGTCGGTGAGGGTCTCGATGAGCCCAACGTTTGCTCCAGTGCACAGAATCCTACGACATGAACATTCAAACAAACGAGTGGTGAGCAACGAAGTATCTACCTCCCACAATGGCGCAGGATAAGGGCTTACTTGTATGGCCGCAGGTAGAGATTGTCCAGATCGTTCTCTTCGAAAATCGACTGCAGCGTCGACATCAGCTGCAGAGCAAAGACTTCTTGCCGCAAGTCGTCGAAGCTCTTCGCGATGATGCTCACGAGGGTCCACCCCGGGAGGTCTCCAAACTCGGACGAAGCTCTGATTCGCTGCGATTTTTGAGCCCACGTCTCCACACTTTTCTTCCCGGCGCTCTCAATCTCGTTCATACTCGCTGACGTACTTTCCGCATACACCAGCCGCGCTTCCTCCAGAGAGAGCTCCTCTGGGGGCTGGTCGTTCTCGATCTCATCAGATGACGACAACGCATTGCTCTCTGGCGGTGAGTCTCCTTTTTGAATCAGTGTCGTGAGAACTTCTTTGTCGTAGCTGCACAGAAGTTTGTCGAGCATCTCGGACTCTTGGCGGCCGAGCTTGCGAATACTTGGAGGCTTCGGTTGCGTCACTTTCGCAGGTACGCTTTCTGAGACTTCATCTTCTTGGTGTAACTGGCTAGAAGTCACTAACGATTCTGGTTCTGGCAAAATCGCTTCAAACACAATCATGATTGGCGCGCGACAGCGAGTGGAGAACACTTTGCCTTCATCTGTCACCACGCGCAGGATCTTTGGCGCGCGGGTCGATGAGAAGCAATCTTCTCCATGAATCGGCAGGTATTCATGGCCAACATTTGCATCTGTATAGCTCAGTGTCTTCTGTAGGCGTCGCAAAAAGTCAGGGAGCGCTTGCGATCTCGAAGAAACAGGTGTGACGAATCGCAACCGCTCGGCTATCGCTGTCAGATTGTACACGAAGTTGGCTTCCGCATTGAAGAGCTTCTCGTTGGAGTGCTCTAAAGTCGGCTCGTCCGTCAGTTCAGGTTGCTCGAAGCGTTCAGCACTGGCCACATGCTTGTAGAATGCTTCCCCCTCGGCGGGAATCGGTGAGAAAATCCCCAGAATATCTCTCGCCGACAGTTTTTGCTTTTCGTTCTCACCCTCTTCGTCTTCGTCATCCTCGGGCGGAAAACAACAGTTCATGATACGCACGACTCGCTGTTTCCAGCTGCAAATATCAGCGTCACTCTCTGAGTGGATCCACTGAGCCGCGGGCGCCGTCGATGCAACTTTTCCGATCAACTCATTCACGTGGACGAAGTCATCCATCGCACAGACCATCGCGTCCGCTTGCCCTTCCGGCGCGTCTTTCAGCCAAATGTTCGCGACGAGCTCGGAATCCCCATTGAATGAACTCACAAGGTAGATCAGCAGGAGGATGTAGTTGGCGCAGACCACGTTGCCTTTCGAGCGCGCGTCTTCGTACAACGCGAGGCATTCCCAGACCGTACGAAGCGCGAAGGACGACGAGCGCCGACAGATCGCGAGCGTGATGTCCATGTACAGGTGCAGCGATGACTGGTGCTCCTCGAGGGTCGTGTTGGAATACTCCGAGGAGGTAGACGCGCTCGGGATCGTCGCTGCCTGGTAATGCTCCTGGTCTGGGTACTCGCTCTGGATCAGCGGCACAAACATGCCGACGAACTGGACCCAGTACTCTGCAAGACCGCCCGCGTCTGTTTCAAAGATCGGGATGAAGAGGCAGATCGTGCGCGCAAATAGCCAGGGCATGTGCTGATATTTCTTGAGGAAGCACATCAGATTCAGCGCTGTGAAGCTCGCAGGCTGTGAAATGAGCAGCTGCAGTTCCTTCCACTCTCTACGATGGCATCTTGGGCTTATTGCCCATTTGCTATCGTCGTAACCACCATTTCCTGTGGGGCTCCCAGAGCTAAAGCAGTCGTGCGCGCACACGATCGAGGATGTAGCGCTTTGTTTCAACTTAGTCACCATTGTCGACGTCAGCGCGACGGCAAACGCGATGAAGTGCTGCCGGTACGCACAGGAGTCGCAGACGCGAGTCGAGCGCGTGTCCATAGTGTGGGGACCCAACGACACGATCACGTCTTTCGAGCAATGCCAGCGACAGAACCCCAGCCCGCAGCTCCCACAGCGGTATCTTCGTCTGCGCAGCGAGCCAAACTCGATCTCACAAGCGAAACACGCCAGGTCGGTCGCGGGCTTCTTCTCGTCCAGCTCGAGTCTTCCAGTCGAGCGTGGGATGCACGACGCTGCACGTCGAAGCGACGGTGACTGGGAGACTGGACCGTTGAGACTGCTACTGCTGCGGTAGGTCTCCACCTCTTCTTCGTCTTCTTCGTGGTTCACGAGACAGTCGAGCGATCCGCTGTTGGAGCTGGACGCGGAGCAAGTCGACGTCTTCCCAATCGAGCTCTGGTTCTGCTCCAGCAAAGCCGCCTCTGCAAGCGAATCTCTTTGCTGCTGCTGTTGCGTACCGTTCATACTCTCGATCCACTGCTGCTGGTCTTGAGCTGTCGGCGCCGAGCAAAAGTACACTTGACCGTTACTCGCAGCGAACACGAACGCGTTCGGGTACACGTGGATCTTGCCCGCGCCAGCGGAGACGCACGCGCGCGCGACGCGCACCTGGCCCTGCAGCCGCTTCCCCACCTGCGCGTCCTTCTTGCTCGCGTACCAGTTCATGTGCGCATTGAAGAGCACGCAGTACCAGGTCTTCATGCGCCACTCACGCGATGACTGCCGCATGCGCAAGAAGCCGCTCATTATCGACGGTGGGGCCACGACGGCACCGCTGTCGTTCACGCTCACGATGCTGCTTCGGCTGCTACTTGCAGCTGTCATTGTGCCAGTCGACGGTCGCTTGAGACGGTGCCGAATCTGCTCCATGGTGCGCATGACGCTGGCCACACTGTTGATGTCGGCAGTTGATGCTGTCGAGGAGCGCGAAAAGCTCACTGGTGTTGGTTGTGCACTGCGCGGGGGCGTCTCAACGTGGCTGCTCGATGGATTATGGAGACCCTGCCGACCAACCGACGGCGACTTCTCATAGTGGGTGCTGCTATAATTAGCGTCAAGTGATGTTTTTCCCACCAAGCGGGTAAGTGAATCTCTCTCGTATGGAATCTTCATCTTCACCGCCGCTGCTGACTCACCGAGAAGCGAGGACGAGGATGACGACGAGGGAGAGAGCGTGAAGACAACATCACTGGCGGCACCACCACCACTACCACCGCGAGCAATTCCGATCGGATCAGTAGACGAGTCGCCATCAGCAACAGCAGCGGACGAAGAGCTCTGCGCGGGCATTACGATGGCTCAGCGTGGGCGTTCTTGGATGAATATTGCTTGCAGTGGGGTTGATTGAAGGACTCGGAATGCGAGCTTTTTGAGTGTGTGTGTGTGGGGTCCATTGGGTTTGATGGGAACCACGTGGACGGATAGACGGACAGATGGATGGATGGGTTCTCTCATTGTCAGCCATGGAAGTAGAATGATACAAGAGTCTGAGGACTAATCTGCTCCGATGGGAAATCACAGACCGACACCCCATTTTGCTCTGATTTCTTTTGAAAAAATTCGATAGGATGGATGCACCCGCACCCACTTTGCGTGCCCTTTTCTGGTAAATAGAACACCCTTCCATTAGAAACTTCCTGTCTATAAAATCAGGCATACCGTTGGATTTGTGCCGGTTGTGGTAGAAAACGATGTCACCATAACTTGACATGTCTTTCAAGCCGGGCACCATCACTCAAACTTAAAAAAAATGGATTCACTGATCCCAATTTCACCATCAAGTCAAGATTTGACAGGTTGCAAGCCGACTTTTGGCACTGTCGATGACTCTTCGTGCTCGAATGAATGGATAGTCCAATCAGAAAACCCCCATCATGTTGAAAGAACGCCAGGCAACGGGATATATAGCAACAGAAAACCATTCGTTCATTCACTTGATCTCAAACGTGTCGTTGATACTATTTGTCATCGTCCGAAGAGCTCCGCCACAGTGCGCAGAGCTCCTCCAGGAGGAAGAGAATAGCCCAACTCCGTCTCTTCTTCTTCTTCTTCTAGTCCTTCTCACTTTCGCTCCTTCTCTCTTCGTTCACATCTCGCACGCCTTGCTTCCTTTCTTCCATCCATGCGCTTATTCCTAGCCCACACGCAGCAAAAACCAGCTCAAGGAGCAGTCGCTGGAGCATCAAAAATGCTCCAAATGTCGCCGTTGATGAAATCGTTGTCCACGATGCTGACCAAAAAGTACGTGTCGTGGATCTCGTGGATGACCTCGGACGCCGCGCTCTCGTCATCGTAGAGCGACGCCCAGAGCGACAGCCAGAGCGCGAACGCCTCATCCTTCCACGCCATGAAGCTGTTGCTGTCGACGATCGTTGGCTGGAGGATCTCCTTGTTCGGGAACACCCCCCAGGTTACCGCAATGGCTGACTTGCCAGCATTGGAGTAAGAATGTCCACGGAAATCGACAGCATGGTACTGGATGTAGCGCTTCGTAGCAGCAGTCTCGATGATCTTCTTCATGTTCTCTGGCGACACAAAGCACTCGACGTACGCCTTCTGGTACACGTGGCCTCCCGGTCCACCCCATCCGAACAGCGGGTCATCCGAGCGCGCAGCGTTCACGCGCGGCTGACTGTTGACGGTCAAGAAACCGGCAGCGTTAATGGCGGCAAGCTTGTCCTGGATCGTCTTGGTCTCCAAGTGCAACGGGGAGTCGCACCACGGCAGACTCGAGATCTCGCCACGCACGTACTTGACGAACGTCTGGTGGATGTCGTCCTTCGACACCGGCGCCTCACCCCACATCGCCTTACGGTTCTGCGGCGTGATGATTGTCGTGACGTAGTGGGACTCGTTCAAATCGCCAAACGCCGGACTCTCGCTGTTTCCCCAACGGCCGTTTGGGTACTCGTCCCACATCGCAGTGCGCTGAATGTAGCTCTTCGGGCGGTTCGACCAGTAGATCGGACGCACGCTCTCCGACGATCGCTTCGTCAGGGTCGATGGACGCCATGGCAGCTCGCGGCGAGACGCATTCTCCGACGTGATCGACAGGCCGTCCAGGATGCGACGCACCGAGCGCTCCAGGTTGAGCGTGTAAAAGTGCAGCCCTGGCGCGCCAGCGTCCATGAGCTGCTTGCACATCTCGATGCCGAGCTGCACGCCAAAGTCCTTGACCGCTTCGTCGTTGTCCTTGATCGGCTCGAGCGCATTCGTGATCGCTTCCGGGACGAACGTATTGCAGAACGACGTCATGCGGATGAAGCCGCCGTAGTTCTGGATCGGCATGATGCCGGGGATGATCGGGCACGTGATGCCTTCCTTGCGGCAGTCTTCCACAAACTTGACGTACACGCTCACATCGTAGAAGAGCTGCGTGATCACAAAGTCGGCGCCAGCGTCGATCTTCTCCTTCAGGTACTTGATGTCCGTTGTCTAATACATACAATAGCAAACGCTCCACACAGTTAGCCCCCATACGCGCGTTTCAATCATAACCACACTGATAAGATAATCACGAGACGTACCGAGTCGACGGATTCCGAGTGGCGCTCAGGGTACCCTGCCACGCCGACCGAGAAGTAGTCACCGTAGTGCTCCTTGATGTAGCGCACGAGGTCGACCGCGTGCGAGAAACCGCGGTCGCACTCGTTGAAGCTCGCGGCGCCGCGCACCGGGTCGCCGCGCAGCGCGAGGATGTTCTGGATGCCGGCGTCCTTGGCCTTCTCAAGCGCGTTCTTGACGTCGGCCTCGGCCATGTTGGTGCACGTCATGTGCATGAGCATCTCGAGCCCGCTGAGCTTCTGCGCGTTCGCACTGATGTCGATCGTGAGCTGCGCCGAGCTGCCGCCGGCGCCCCAGGTCATGTCGCAGAAGAGCGGCTCGAGCGTCGCCATGCGGTCCATGCGCGTGTAGAGGTTGTCGACACCCGCGGGGGTCTTGGGCGGGAAGAACTCGAACGAGTAGAACACCTCGCCCTTCTCGATGCTCTGCTGGATCTTGTCGATGATCTTCATCTCGGCTCGCTCGCTCTCTCGATGAGTCTCTCTCTATGTGTCGGCTCAGCTTTCTACCTACCGCCTGGTGCTGCTTCTTTGGGGGCGGCGGCTGCTGCTTCCGGTCTGCGTGGCTGGCGTGGACTGAGTGAGTGAACTGTGACTGCGCAACTCAAAAGCACTCACACAACAAACAGCAGCCAAGAGAAAGGGGTTTGGCTCCCTCTTCAGATGGGGTGGCCCACCTTATTCACTCACGAGTGTTGACTAATCTAGGGAGAGCTAGGCTAATTGGATGTTTAGGGTGGAATACATAGAATTAGGGAACGAGCGTGTTCAAAAGGCAATCAATCAATCAATCAATCGAACCAAAGTGATCAACTGGAGTGAATATGGCGGCGATGACGGCGTCTTCAGAGGACAACAGGGCGACGCCGACGCTGCGTGTGTGCGGTGGCTGCGCGCGCGAGCTGCCGCTTGATGCGTTCTCGCGCAACCAGCGAGCGAAAGAGAACGCGTAGGTTTGTGCGCATGGCTGTTTCTCTATCCATCTCCTTCGAACATTGTAGCACCATTGTTTTTCAGTACGTCACGTGTGCAATGGTTGGTGGTGAGTAGGGAACGTCGTGCTAACGTTGTTACTGTATGGTTCTCGTGGCGTTCGCGAAGAAAATGCAAGGAGTGCGTGACATCAATGCTCCAGCAGGCGGTGGACCTCAACAGCGACGCCGAGCCGAGGCTCAAGCGCTGCGTGCAGTGCTTCCAGGACCTCGAGAAGCACGAGTTCTCCAAGCGGCAGTACCAGAGCATTGACGGCAAGTGCATCGCGTGCATTGCAGAGCTCAAGAGCGCGGCATCAAGCGCTGCGTCAAGCGCGAAATGGAGCTACGACCAGTACTATCGCAGCTGCCATCGCGGCAAGACCGGGGGTGTCGCGGTGCGCATCAAGTGTAACATCGCGTCGCCGATCCTGGGCTTCATCCCGTTGGGACGCGTGTTCTGCGCAACTGCAATGATCTACAACGAGCAAGGGGACCCGATGGCGAAGCTCGAGTCGCTCTCGAGCGTCGACGGCATCTCGGAGGAGAACCAGGCGAAGCAGCGCGACGGGTGGGTGCCCTGCCGCTCGATCCGCAACGAGATCTTCGTCGAGCCGCACGCCGGACCATTCTCCACAGAGAGTAAGGGTGATGAGAGCAGCAAACGCACTGTTAGCAAATACTACCGCTGCGCGATCGAAGGCTGTAAAGCGCGCGTTGCACCAGATCTGGAACTCTCGGAGATCGGCTACGTGCTCTACGGCGACGTTGTGGAGGTGGTGGAAGCCCAGGTGCTCCCCGACGGTCTCGTCTTCCTGCGTCTTCACTCACGCTACTTTGATGGGCCAGCGTGGGTCGTCGAGCGCACGCTGGACAACGAGTCGGTACTGAATGAGATCGAAGGGCCGTCGAATGAGCACGCCAAGTACCGCTGCGTGCAGGAGTCCGGGGCTCCAACACGTCTTGAGCCATCGCTTTCTTCGCCGCCAACGGGACGAATCCCGTGCGGTACGGTCGTGAACGTCGTGGAGCGGGTCGTGAATGCTCAACGACAGGTCTTTCTGAAGCTCGAGTCACCCTCGTCATCGTCAATAGCACCGCGAGACGAGAAGAAGAAGAATAAAGGCAAGAAGGCTGAGAAGGACGGTGATGCCCAATCTTCAGACAAAAACAGCAGCAGTCCACCTGAGGAGGTGTGGGTGATCGAGACGAGTACCTGCTGCGCGAGCGTCCTAACCAAACTGTCTGCGCTGTAACAAGAAGAAACACTGTCGCTTTTGCTTTGCTTTGTTGAAAGATTTGATGCGTTACCTAGACACTTGGGATACAACGTCCGCCACAGACAGCGCTTGCGCGTATTCACAGCCATCTCACCCTCGCCAGTCAACAGTAAATAGCTCGTTCGCTCATTATCCCGCCACTTGGATTGCTCGCGCGCATGGTGTTGCTCCTCGTGGAGCCTTGAGCAGCTTTCCTCTGGAGCTGATGGCGGCGCTTCCGCGACTTGGCGACTGGGAAAGGGTCGTTCTTCAGCTTCTTGCTCGCAGGTTTCCGCTCAGAGGGCGCCGCCGTCGGTGAGCTGGTCTTCTTTTTCTCCGTGTTGTTGTTCTTCTTCGCGGCCTCTCCCTGCTTCCCGTCGGCCTCTGTCTTCGAAGACGACAACGGGGTGTTCGCCATCGTGACCGCAGCTCTCTCCCTCTGCGGCGTCTGCTGCTCTTCTTCGTTGCTCGAGACGAGCTCCAGCGGAGCTTCCTGCTTCGCAGTGTTGTTCGTACGCGTCGCCATCGAGGATGCCGCCGTTGAGCCAAACTTTGCAAAATATCTAACAAAGTGATCGAGTGGTAAGTTTGTCCGGTTTGAACTCGAGAGCCAAGCTCTGACTGGCACTGGTTGACTTTTGCCAAGGTATTCTCAATAGAAAACTGGTGTATTGAGCAGTTCTTTCAAAGACTAAGATTGATACGGTTGTCCTTTCATTTCAGCCACACCCACTCGTCTCCTGGTCGCAAAGCATTCGGGTACGACCAGCCCTTACCGAAGAAATTCGGACGAGCATACAGCGCTTCTGCGGTTGGTAATACAGCCGACAGGTTCACATCCTCGTCCGCACTCTCGTCACCATCAAATAGCAGCAGCCGCAATGCGTCATCACATACCAGGAAGCAGTTGACGCCATGCGACTCGTAGTACACGAGCGAGTACCCCTCGCGCTCCCTCAAAGCTGGAGCGCGCTCACGCTCGCGCCAAAGTGACTCATGACGGCGTCCCACGAGCGCGTCGCGTCGTACTTGACCGCTCGCGCCTGCAGCGGCGGGATGTGGCTGTTGTACTCGATCACGATCACGCGCGGCGCGAAAAGCTCCAGGTCGATCGCGTCTAGGACCCAGAAATCGTTAAAGTCCGCGTCGATGGAGAACAAGTCGAAGTGGCGTGAGACGTTATGCTTGGCGAACAGCGCGTTGATGTCCTCGACCGTGACGAACTCGGGGTGCAGGTTGATCACCAGGTTCTCGTGGCTGCCGTCCATGAGCAACCCTGCCCAGCCGTGCGTCTCGCGCCAGTACCGCGTGTTGCACTCACTCGTGTTCTCCGTGCCAAACTCGACGTACTCGCTGTGTTTCATACCAATGTGGTGGAAAATGGTGCTCAGCATGCCGTCCTCGCCGTTCTGCGAGAAAAGCCCCCCACTCGTGCCTTCACGAGTTGCAGATCCAGCACAGAGCGCCATGGCCCTCAATCAGTGTCTTTGGACAGACTCGCGGTCTCCTTGGTACGAAAATGGTGAGGTCGACAAACATTGACTCGCTTCGAGGCACCAGTGGCTCGACGCCTGGCTCCAAACTCACACCGATCATGAGCGGCCCCAGGTGCGCAATGGCGTTGCCAAACTCGTTCAGGAGCATGACGCTGAAGTTGTGCATCCCTCTCGTGACGTCGAAGATCGGGAGCTGAAGCACCATCGAGCGATTGAGCGCCGGCTGTTCGCGTGCGTCTTTCGCAATAGCCAGAGCCTACGGCTGCATGCATGCAAATTCACCATCGTGGAGAACGCACAGGCGGCGACGCGGATCCGAGATGTCAAAGTGCCGTGTCCGGATACTGGCGCTTAAATACACTCGTTTGTTATCGGTACTGCTCACATCGTTCGTGGTGTTCAGGGTAACGCCGAGAAACTCGATCGCTGGCTCCACGACGTCAAAGTGGACTGCTGCGATCCACTCGCTCTTGTCTTCGTCATTGTCGATGCCCAGCGGCGCATGCTCGGCGCCTTCAACTGGACGAGCACCCCAGCCGCCTGTCTTGTACGCAAACAAGAAGACATGGTGGCCGACTGGCACCACATACCGCTCGTAATACTTGGGTTCCTTGAAGAGTTGAGGGCTGCACATGGTCGGGGCGTCGTCGTAGTTGAAAAACATACAGAGCTGGCCCTCGTTACCGCCTTCGTTGCTTGTAGGAAGGTGATCGTACCACCATTCGGTAACAGCAGCACTGGACTCAACTCGATGTACACGCGACGCGGTACTGGATAGAGACGTGATGATACGGGGCTCGCGATGTTGAGTCTGTTGCTGCGCTGTGGTGCTGGAAGCGTGCGAGTAGAGTCCTTTGCGCGACGCAGCAGCAGTCCACACGCGCTCAACTCTACCTTGTGCTTGGGACAGAAGAGCGCGACTTGGAGATCAATGTCTTTTGTGGCATCTAGTAAAAAGAGCTTTTGGTCTAGGTCGCCATTGACATCGAGTGGTACTGTGAGCTGCGTGAGCTCTGCCTCCGCTGTCGCGGGGAGCTGGAAGCTTTGCTCTGCGCTGCTATCTGCAAACGTGCTATTGCTCTCCCATCACCAGATCTCCACAACCATCTTCTCGACATCCAAGAGCATCTTTGAGCACGCGTGATCGTTGATGTTGTGCTGCGCGCAATGGCCGGCGATGGTGCTTTCGAGCGACTCTTCAGGGAACACCATGAGCATCCCAAGCGAGCCCTCGTCATCACTACGGGCGGATCTTTTCTGTGCGTTTGAGTCAAACTGCTGGGTCACCGCGAACGACAGCGAGAAGTCGAGCGTCACGTTCACGACGTCCTCGCTGATGTCAAACGCTGCCATCTCGCGCATCGCAGCACGTAGCTGGCGAGCCACCGAGTCGCGCCGGTGCTCTGCAACGCGTCGGCTTTCGCACAACGTGCGCGCCGGATGTCGGTATTCTCGAACGAGTGGATGTGGAACAGCGCAAAGTCAGAATTGAGCGGCGGCGCGCGAATGTGATGGCACCGATCACCGACGACGGTGTCGACGCTCAGAGTGAAGCCTGGGTCTGTTGCCGCTGTTGCGTGCGCCGCTCCTGCCAGCAGCAGCAGAAACAACAACAGCAATACCGCTGCTGCTCTCGGTGGCTTGCTCCGCGCCGCCATCACCACGAAAAGCTAATGCATTTGATGCCAAATGCATGTCTTTATTTTATGGAAGCTTTTCACAGATCCAACGAAAAACGATCTTTTGACAAGCATGGTGTGGGTCACCCTAATTCTGGGTCAAGTTGAAATGGGTGCTCAAAATAAGGTGTCAATCCATCGCGCTTCTGGCGGACATGGCTACATTTTGTTGTTTTCCTGACTGAATGACTGGATGTAGTTGTCTTGGAGCACTGAATCAAGTGAATAGAAGTTCAATCGTGTGTTGTGTGTCTGCGTTTGCTCCTAATAATCTAATCAATATCCGCGGATCGCCTGCGGAGCTTTGCTCTTCTACAAACTACTACTACCACCCCTCTGTGGTATCAGTTCAACCCTCCGTCCAGGATCGAGTCCATGAAGTTCTCTTCTTCGTTGTTGAGCACCGATCCTCGGCGGAAGCTGCCACCTCCAAGGGAGAACTCGTCGTCGTCGCCTCCCTGGGGCGTGCAGCGGAGCTTGCCCACGCCCACGAGCGCGCTATTCAGCAGGCGCCGCGAGTTCTCACCGCCGCCAAAGTTCACGGGCGGCAGTCCCGAGTCCCGCCGCCGCTAGTAGCAGAGAACGTTGACGCGTGCACGGTCTGTGGCCGGTCGCCGTCGCTCTTCATTTCGCACTCGACAAAGTTCTTCTCGAGCTCCTTGAGAGTCACAGGCTTGACGCCCTTGAGCTTCTTGAGCACGTACTCCTTGCCCACGAGCCGCTGCGTGTAGAGCGTGACGTCGATCGCTGTCTTGCGCACTTCCTCGTTCGCGTGCACGAGCGTCGAGGCGACGGTAGAGAGCAACAGTGCAGCGCTAATGCCGTCGGGCTGGACCCCGAACTCGGGAATCAGCAGGCGCAGCAAGTGCATCTGTACGAGCGCGTCGGTCTCCTTCGCGAAGATGCACGAAAGCGTATACCACAGCGTGTGCGCATTAGTGAGCCGCGCGAATTTGAGGATCAATCGGCACGCCGCGCGGTTCGTGTGGCTGTCGGGCTTTTGCACCGCGCTGGACTGACGCATGACCGTCAGAAGCACGATGTCGCGCACGCTCTCTTCGCGCCACTCGACGCAGGGACCGAACACCTTGATGAGCGCCGAGAGGCAGCCCATGGCGCTGTTCACCACGGGCGCGATGCTGTCGCCCAAGCACTTGTGCACCGCCACGCAGTACGCGAGGAAATTGAGCTGAATCACGCTGCCGAACGCTGGTTTCGCGTCGCGCAGGTCGGACTTCGCCTCGGTCATCACTTTCTCGATGCCCACGAGCGCTTCTTTGCGGTCGCTCCAGCTCTTGCCCTCGAGCTTCCGCCACGCGACGGGACCGACGACGCCCGCGGCTTGCTGCAACTGGGTCTCGAGCAGCGCGACGACTTTCTTGGACTCCTCGACAGGCACAAGCACGAGCTCGGCGCCTTTCTCCAAGCCATCCTCCCCATTCCCTGCATCGGCGGCTTCCTCTGCCTAGTTTGTGCTCTGCACCTGCTCCTTTTCGCGCCTCGCGATGAGCTCGTCCACGCAGCGGTTGATCACGCGCAGCATCTCGGGTTTGACGCTGGCGAGCTGCGCGTCCACCTGTCCGTCGAGCATGTGCAGGTCTGCGATGAGCTCCACCGCCGCCTTGCGGGTCTTCTCGTCCGCAATCTTAAACGCCGGGGTCGCGAACTGCATCACAACGTTCAGGCTGAGGCCATTCTTCGAGTCCACGCCGAGACTGCTCACGAGCTGCCGTAGCGTGTCTACCTGGAGTCGCGGCGCGACTTCCTTGGCGCTCAGATGCAGCAGAATGTGCGGCAGTGCCTTGAGCTTCTTCTGCTTGGTGACGCGGAGCAGCGCCTGCGAGGTCTCGCGCTGCGTGCGCTTGTTCGAGTCGCCCAGCTTGAGCGTGAGCATGAGCAACTTGACTAGCGCCGAGAGTTGCTCGTTCGCGGGCGGGTACTTGGGGAACGTGCAGTCGACGACGGGCGAGAACTCCTTTAGGACCGTGCAGAGGCATTTCAGCGCACAATACATCACGGGGGCGACGCGACCCTCCACACCGCACTGGATCGCGGAGATCGCGGCGCAGAAGAGCTCGCGCCTGTTCTTGGCGTTTGGGAGATCCGCTTTCTTCACGGCGTACTGGATCGCATCAAAGCCGTCCTGGCGGTCGCCCCACAGATCAGCAACAAGCAGCCGAGCCACGCGCTCGCCGAACTCCTGCGTGATCGCAGCGCCGGTATCGAATGCGAACGCGCCAGAGGACGTGCCGCTGGTGTCTTCTTCCTCTTCGATCTCACGGTCCTCGCCAATTGCGCCTTGTGTGTGGTCGTCGCGGCTTGCTGGCTCGTCCACTGCTGCTAAAGATCCGATGAACGCAGACACGAGGATAGGCGCTTCCGTCATCATCACCGAGGAGCGTCGCCTCGAAGTGGACACTTTGCGAGGGGATGGTGGTCGCTTACCGCCAGAGGAGTGTTGTTTCTCTTCCTCTTTGATCCCCTCGAGTGTCTCCGAGTGTCTCACGCTGGGGATCACTGAACTTGGACGATGCTGCCGCGCGCGACGATGCACTGCCAGTCATCGTTTTCTTCTT
>JAADVN010000346.1:0-21201 GCA_023335535.1 Globisporangium spinosum | reverse complement strand
TGTTTGCTTTGCTCCGAGGTACTGATGCGTCGCAACAGCGCAAAACGCATCGAGCTCGCCGATTACAAGGCTTGGAAACCTTCATTTCGACCCGTGTAGACTCTCGCCCTAAAGGAGCTCAACTCAACTCAACTTCAAACCGCACCCACAATCGTGTATACAGTGCAGCCAATCGAGACGGTTGCGTCCTGTCGATTGTCCGGTCCAAAAACAGTGCGGGCGTGAACAAAATCTTGGGCGGGCTGGGTCGTGCCATCACTTAGACAATCCTAAATAATTGCTGTTTAAACAAGGTCACGACCCCACTCGACAGCGCACTCTTGTACTACAGCATGTGGCTCCGTCTCTGTCATCAAACGGCGACCTTGCCGCAGTGCACAATGGTACCTGGAGTACGGAGAGTATGATATCTGCATTTTTTTTAGCATGGTACCGGATTTGCCTGCTGTGTAGAGATTCAGTAAAGTGTGGCAGCTGGACTTGATTTGTCGCCTCAGCCTACGAGTTGTAGCATGTGGGTGTGCTGGGTACAGTGCGCATTCATTAGGAGGCCTCACGCCATACAAATCCCTGTCAGACGAGTTCGCGTGTTCATTCACGGTAGCATTCTTGTCAAGCTTGTACGCTAAACAAAGGATCAGAACCCGCTACCAGGTGAGGAGCGAATACAGTACAGTACTTTCGGGTCTCGCGCTAGACAGGTTCTAATTGCATTTGGTGAAGCCGGGCGTCAGCTATGTCACGTATCATGTTAGCAGCAGAGACTGCCTGTGTACCACCACCACCTGAGGTGGCCCCAACTGAAAGTATAGCGCAGCGAAGTGATCGGATCTCTATTTTCCGAAATCTGCTTGTAGAAGCGGATATGTTGCTTCAACTAATATCTAATACCCAGAAGAACGTCCTCCAGCACGGCCGTTTTATGTTCCGTTTCAGATCAGAACAAGCTCATGTACTGTCTATACTACTGCCATTGTACCTTCACTCTGAGTACAGTGTTTCAGATGAGGTGAGGTGTATTATGTTACAGTCCCTAAGGTGAACTTTAATAACCGTTCTAATGTCAACTTGTGACACTAGCTATTGTGACATCCAGAGCAGCTTCAGCCAGTTTGTTGACGTCGCTCATCAGCTCCTAGAGTATTCTCTAGCCAATGCGTAATATCAGAGTCGAGGTGGTGTGTGTGATAAGGGCGGAATCCGGGCGAGCATGTTGCGCCTCGCATTGGGTTGAGACACCTGTGCCCATTGCAATTCCGAGTACAGTGTACAGTGCATTCTCGGTGGGATCACCCCATTGGGATCACATCATTGCCATTGGGAGCGATTGATCGACTGGCTATTGGACTTCTTTGAGAGTGCTGTGCTGTAGATTTAAAGCCTGAAGTCAACCGCTTCAATGTCCCGGGATTGGATATCTCCATGTCCCCGTTCGCCATGTACATGTATGTGGGTGCAGGATATCCGTACCCATCGTGCGAATTGATTGACAAGGCCGATGTGAAGGGCAACGCGACTTGCTCTTCGCCTTTGGCTGCTGCTTTGTGGTCGGTGGCCTCTTCCCGTACCTGCGCATGAATTTACTGTGACATATTCGGCAACAGTGTGATCGAACAAGAGCGACCTGATCTCCATCCGGGGTCCATTTACCTTCACTGCGTTCGGACCTCGTGATGTGCGCTGTATTGTGACAGTATATTCCTTTACCGCATACATAATAGCGTCTCTCACCGTCCATTGAGCCAGCGACTCGGCAACCTCTCGCTAATTAAATATCCTTCCCAAGATGCACGCAGTGAATACCTGACAGTGTGGAACTCAAGCGTTCACCTGGAGCATTAGTCCCTTCTCCAACTCCATCGAGCGCAGATACTGCGCAGTATTTGGGACGATTCTTCGGTGCCACTGACCGCGAATGTGTCTCTGTTCGCGGCGCCCACCTCCGTCTTTTTTAATCCTGGGGATTGCAGCTCGTGCATCGGCACTTCGTGCCTGAGACTGACGCATAGTCGCGTCACGCCCTGGGTTAAGATCGCAGAAGCTTAATAGATCAACGTCTCGTGAGATCACAAGTATCCTTCCTTGTTTCGCATTCGATTGGCTTTTGAAATGATGACTGCTTTGGGCTACTGACAGAAACGCAAGAGTGTAGAATGGATTGTGTAAGGATTAGTCATAGTTTGATATTTCAATAGATGGTGGTAGTGAAAGTTCAGTTTGTTCGGGAGGGGGGAATAGAATAGCAATCATAGGTGCATTTTGCTTTCTAAGCAGCGACAACATGGCTTCTCTGGCGATTCGTATCCGCCAGCACGGCGTTCTCCAACTCCTTCTGTGAGCAAAGTACCTCGCGCTTCACGAGCGCCTTGCTGACCCGAGTCGCGAGCAGCTGGGACGGGTACTCCACCGCATAGTAGGGCGCGGGCGAGAGCAGTAGGATCAACAGGAACTCGCTGAAGAGCTTGTCGTAGTACGGTCGCTTGCGGACAGAGTCCGTGTAGACCACAAAGCTATGCGGCAGGTACACGGAGAAGCTGATCTTACCTCAGTAGCGCAGCACGCTTCACTCAAACATGCTCGAGATCCACGACGGCAGCAGGATCTCGATGACGATCATGAGTGTCGCGTTCAAGCTGACGAACGGGAACCCCTTGGCCTGGGGCACCGGGTTCTTGTGCACCCAGTTGAAGAGCAGCCCTTTAAAGCAGACGCTCATCAAAACCGCAAACGCGGCATACTCGACGCCTCGTAGAAGGATCTTGTGCCGCGTGCGGAACTCGAACGCGTTGCGCTTGGTCGTCTGGTTGAGCTTCACATAGATGATCGTGGCCATGGCTCCCGAATAGAACGTCGGCAGGTGCGGTCTCAGGTGCTGGTGGCTCATGCGCATCTTGTAGAAGTCCGCGTGAGCGATCCAAACGTACATGGGGATGAATGGTACCCACCAAAACTTGCGCAGCGCCACCATGACCGCCACAAACACTGGGGCCATGAGGTAGAACGAGATCTCCAGCGGCAGCGCCCAGAGCACGTGGTACCGCTGGTGGAACTTGAACGTGAGTACTTTGAAGAGATCGAACTCCTCGGGCTGCTTGATATGGAAGTACTTCGCCTTGGCTTTGTCTGGGAGCGCCCAGATCATGAGTGCCACGGCCGCGAAGAGCGGGTACACGCGCAAGAACCGCTTGGACGCGTAGTCGAGCAGCATGAGCACCCACTTGCGGTACGACGCGTGTTGCGCGAGTAGCTGCTCGCTTTTCTTGAAGAAGAGCATCGTGAGCAGGAACGGCGAGAGCACGAAGAAGATGTCGACCGCCGACGCGCCGAGGTTCACGCCGCGGATGAAGCCCGAGTGCTGTGCCACCACGAGGATCGCCGCGAGTCCGCGCACGCCGTCGAGAAAGACGATCTTGCAGGTGCCACCACCAGCAGCAGTAGCACCAGACAGCCGTACTAGTCAGTCCTCTCTTGTCTCTGTCGTTGTTCAACTTGCGCTCTACGGTGCTGGCGAGACCGCCCTTCTCGCTTGGGAGCGGATCGTCTTGGACCGTGAGGACCACCAGTGAGGAGGCATGATCATCCTGGGTGTGTGGAGCTGGAGTGTTCGCCTGCCATTGCTCGTCGCGAACTTTTGCGCGTCTGAACACGATCGCGTCCTGCTGCTTGCGCTCATGAGCACCCAGCCTCTCGTCTCTCGGCGTCTCTGCCTGCATCATACTTGGAGCTTGCAGTCTGTTCAGGGAATGGCTGCTTTGAAAAGGCGCTCCTCTGGAGTTATAGTTGGAATCACGGTCGCTGTCGCTCGCTCGTCCGGCTACAATGGTTGACACTTAACGTGTGTTTCCAATAGAGTATTTCCTGTGGCTATGCGTCACGTTGCGCTTGTCGCTTTTTTGTTGGTTCTTGCTGCGCTTTGGAATTTTGCCGAATGGCTGGTGTCTATGCCTGCAGGTCTATATTTTCTGTACTTTCATCGCCTCGGCCGTCGATCAATCGGTCCATCTCTTCATACGATTTGCAGGAGTGCCTGATTTCACTTCACAGAGCGTGCTGCTTTTCCGAGCATGCTAGTTCATCAGGATCCCACTGCATGCGGTCGAGCGAAACACCTTCAGGGTCCAAACTTGGCAACAACAACTTTTCTCAACTCATTTCGCGAAACACCCAGCGGAAGGGAGAAGAAAGAACTCCACAAAATCCACGGCAGCGTTAAAAAAGTCCCATGAGAGGCGCGAGACGAAATCCTTCGCTCGGGACCGCATCGCATGCTGCGCACACTGACATTTCATTTGAGAACTCATTTCCCACATCCCCAGCAATCGTCCTCTAAAGCTGAAACACACATTATCAATAGGGTGCATACATTTACACTGTAGTAGCAATATGGGCTGTGGACACACTCCGTGGCCCATAGAACGAGAATACAAGCATATACAACAGAAGACGATAGAAGGGGAGAATACCAAAAGCCCACACACCCAGGGAGGCTCACGCTGTGTGTACCGTGCCCCAACGCACCAAACGATCAACATTATCGTCATCACTGTCTCCATCATCCTCTTCTTCTTCACCGCCATCGTTTGCATCGTCATTGCCCTTGTCCTTGTCCTTTTGCAGAGCCTGGCGTTTCTCCCACACAAACTGCTCCACGTCGAATGCGAACGCGTTGCAGCCAAAGTTGATCACGACCGAGTCGCCGGATTGGTGCAGTGACACGGCGGCGGCGTACTCTTTCCCTTCCTCGACCAGTACGGGTGCGACGCCCACGAATTTGCCGTCCATGGTGTAGAAGAGCTCACGCGTGTTGACGATGTACCCGCAGCCGATCGTCGTGCATTTCCACCGAAGGCGGAACGGCGTCGTGTCCCCCCATTGTGGACCGAAATCTTGATGGGCGCCGCCGAGCGTACCGAGAGCTCGTCGTCCCGCGTTCCAGTAGAAGAGACCATCGTCGCCATGGTACCCGTACGAGGTAGGGTGCCATCCGAGATGGCTCTCGGAACCAAACCCGTACGCCATCTGCTCCGCTGTCGTCGTGACGGATGCAAAGCCCACAGAGCCGCAGCCCGAGACCGTCGCTTCGAAGTAGCAAATGCGTCCCATCCCGAGCACCTGTGCGCACGCGAGCGAGGGCATCGCGCGCTTGGTGCGGATCGACTCGATGCAGCCGAAGCGGAGGTCGCGGTGCGTCGAGTCGTTGTGGCTGAATACGTTGCCGTTCTTGCGCATCCATGTGCGCGCGCGCGTGTACACCTCGACCTGGCTGTTGCAGCGCGCTCGGCAGAGGCGTTTGAAGTGCGGCAACAACGCGTGTCGATATTCTGTGGCTGTTGGTAGTAGTGCTTTCCCATGGCGCCACATGCAACAGTAGAGCTGCTCCCAGAGCAGCGGGTGCTGGAGCACGTGGCGCCACTGGCGGGCAACCAGCTCGCACGTGGAGAGCGACGCGAAGTCCAGGAACTGGAAGCTCGCTGCGAGCAGATCCGCGTCCATCACGTCACTAAAGCGAATGTGCGCGGGTTGCTGCTGGTGCTGTTGGTGCTGTTGGTGCTGTTGGCGTCCGCGACGCTTAAGCTGGACAAAGTCGCTCGGCCGCGCCGAGAGCTGCTCCTCACTGGCGAGTGCGAGCACCAGCTCTGTCGCCGCCGCGCTCTCCATGGACGCAGGAGCCATTGCGTTGAGAGGGCGACTGCTTGCAGTTGCAAAGGCGCTCGCATCGTCGATACCAGGTGGCCCCAACGCCCCAAGCATTGCAGCAATACGGCGAGAAGGCACCACGTCGTCGGATTCAACTGCTGCTGCTGCTGACGCGCTCATCGCTGGTATCGCTGCTGGCGCTTGGCAGGATCGTGCGAGTGTGAGTGAATGGAGGAGCGCGTGGCGCTCTTGCTGCTGCTGCTGCCTGCAATTGGGAGTGAGAATGAGAACGTGTCTGGCGGTGCGACTGATTCTGTGGGTGCATTCTTTTTCTTCCACAAAATGAGAGTGCAGGTCGTGTGGGTTGAAGGAGTTGAGCGTCGAAAAACAATCAGTGAGTGAGTGCATGTGTGAGATGCTGCTGGACGAGTTGCGAGCCACAACTGGACTTCGTGCGCAGCGCAGTGCAGTGCATCACTACAGTACAGGCGATAGGGTGAGTTGGCATGGATGCGACGCATGGTCCCTTTATGCCGCGATGAGAGGTGAGTGGCCTTGATTGAGATGCAGAAGTGTCTGCCTGAAAACCGAAGCGATGGCCTGCGCGGAGTTTCGCAGTGAGGGATGTATTAATACTACGAACGTAGCTGTGGGCAGCGCTGCTGAAAGCGGACATTTGGGTGGAGGCTGTCAAGTTTTCGCACGAGTTCCATTCGGAAGGACGCAGTTACGAAAGCAATGAACCGAGCACTTGAAGGCGGCCGGACATCCTGATGGCGTGAAGTCCCTTCACGAGACTCGCACTGAAGGTTGTATGTACCCCCAGCAGCAATGGACGGCGCAGCTCATCGGAGTCATCTCCACATTCTGGAACAAGGTTGTCCCTGAAAATTGCACGGAAGAGTGCGTAAAACACGCGACGGACTCTACAACTTCGTCTGGCGAGCTGGAAGCGGTGGAGTTTGTGCATGTCAAGCTCAAAAGAAGCGTTGTGTGCGTGCGCAAAGCTGTGAAGTCTTGGGCACGTGAACGTAGTGAAAACAGGTCTCAAAATGCATTGTTTTCATTTGCCTCCATCCTTATTCAATGGCCACTACATTTATCAAACCATCATACAGTCAATCAATCTATTCTAGCCTTGTACTTGGTCTTTTGTGATTTTTCATATATAAAATTGACATGCAGTTCCTTTCATATGCTGTTTACTGTTCACTGTAAAGAACCGTAGCTCTTCACTCACCCAGCAGCTTACCTTGAACCTCCACCGCCACTTCCATTGCCACTGCCGCCACTGCTCCCCCACATGTAGTTGTAGATCGAGGACGCGCCACTCGTGAGCGAGCTCGCGACCGTCGACACGGTGGCTTCCACAGCCTCCACGCCGATCTTCACGGACGAGCCGACCGAGACCATGCCCTTTGACACCGTCTTCTCGTTCGCGTGCGCGTGCACAAAGTCGCTGAGCTTGAGCCCGATCTTCTCGTTCAGCTTGCCCTCCATGCGCAGTCCGAGCGCGGTCGCAGCCTCATCATCGGTCTGGCCAGGCAAGAACCGCTCGACTACGAACGCCTCGAGGTCGCTCTGCGTGTAGTTCATGTCAAAGTCCGTGATCTCCGGTACAGCCTTCACGACCAAGTTGAGCAGGATCATGAACAGGCTCACGTGGCGCCGCAGACAGTTGAACGCGATCACGCAGAGCTTCTTGAACTGCTCGAACTGCTCGGTCTGCGAGCCGCCGAGCGCTTCGATCATGTAGTGGTCCAGTCGCATCGGCGGCTGCAGCGGTTTCGGGTCCTTGCCCAGGATGAAGCCGTAGTCGATGTGGAAGAGAATGCCCTCCTTCGTGAGCATCACGTTGTCCGCGTGGCGGTCACCCACGCCCAGCAAGAACGTGATCACAGTGTATGCAGCGAGGCTCTCACGGAACGACGTCGAGATCTCGCTCAGCGTGCGGTGGCCGTTGTAGTGGTGCAGGAAATTCAGGATGTTGCCGTGGTCACGGATGATCGAGTACAGAGTGTGCGCGTTCTCCACAATCTCGATCAGACCGTCAAAGCTGCTTGTCGGCAGCACGCGGTACGTCACGAGCGGGATGTCCAGACGCGTCTCCTGCTTCAGGATCAGGTACATGACGTTGATGATGTTCTGCACCACGGCGTCTTTCCGGAGATCGTCGCGCTTGTACATCAAGCGGTAGAATGGCAGGCTCGACGACGACCCGCGCTGCCGTCCGCTGCGAGGCACGACAGGGTGAAGCGGGTCAACTCCGGTCGCGGCAGCGATCGCTTTACGTCGAGAAGACGTCGCCCCGCTTTCTTCCTCGTCGTCATCGCGCTCAACACCCGTGCACGTGATGATCATCGGCGCCTCGGCGCTGCGCTTCACTTCGATCGTCTTGTAGTTGATGCCGCTGACTTTCACCAGCGGGTCCACTGGCAGACGCAGCAATGGACGCGATGACGCTGACTCTCCCGCTTCGTCGCCTCCGTTCTCGCTGTTGACCTTGTCGAGTCCTTCGAAGAGCAGCGACTTGGCCACACTGTCCTGGAAATGCTGGCGCACGTCGCGGATCGGAACGCGATGCGGCACTTTCCACATCAAGTCCACAAACTCTTGACCCCGCAGCAGCTGCTCGGCGATGTCGTCATGGCGCGGCTTGCCCACTCCATCGAGCGGTCTGTACGACGCGTTGTGCTTGAACCGCGAAAGCGTGAGCAAGAGCCGCTGCTTCATGCCGTCGAACTTGCGGCGACAGCTCGCATCCTCAGAGGTCACCGTGAGCCCCCAGTAGAAATCGTAGCAGAAGCGGATGTCGCAGTGCGCTTGGCGGAAAAGCGCCTGGCCGAGTTTGCTCGCTCCCGCGTTCGACTCGATGCTTAGACTCTGGAGTAGCACTGGCAGAAAACTCAGCCACTCATTCTCAGTCGCCGAGTTGAGCAACGCGTCGACGCACATCGCGCGCAGTTTGGTGTTGCGGATGCTCTCGTCGGCAAGGATCTCGAGCGCGTCGACGCTCCCAATCTGTGGCTTGCAGAGCCGCGAGCACATGGTCAGCATGCACTTGTGCTTGCGCTCCTGTTGCATGAGACTGAGCACTTCCTGCGCGAGCTCGCTCTTCTGCTTGCGGATGCTGCTGCTGCCGCTGTTGCCAGTGTCAGTCGCGTCCTTCGTGCTGGCGTCCCCGTCTTCATCATGCGACTCCTTTGAAAAGTCGATCGCCTTGACGAGCTGCAGGATCCACTTGGTGTGGCCCGCGAGAAAGTTGCGGTTGATGATGAGCAGCGCCTTCTCGCGCTCCGACAGCCGGTGGGTCGGCAGGTAGTACTGAATCTGCCGGAACATCGACAAACACATGATCGATGCACGGTGCCACTTGCGGCACACCTGGCCCACGGTGCGCAACTCCTGCAAGTTCAGGCCGCAGAGCTCAAAGACCTTGACGATGTTGTAGTGGTTACGGCGCTGCTGCAGCGAGCACGCGCAGTCATCGCACACGCGCTGCATCACGCTGCCGTCCGGCACGTGGGACGACATGTACGACTTGGTCGACGGCGCGCCGACGCTCAAGTGGCCGTTGTTGCGGTTCGCACAGGGCGTGAAGTTGCCGATCACTTTCTCCTTCTGCAGGCGCTGCACTTCTTTCAGGAACTTATTTTGTTGCTCCTCTGGCGAAATCCCCCCACCGCCACGCTGGCTCGCCTCCATATTGTAGGAGCTCATACCCAGCTGATTGCTGTTGCTGAAGCCGCCGCTGGTGCTGCTGTTGGGGCTCGAGTACGATAGGAAGTACCAGCTGATGTTGCCGATCATTTCCGACGCATTCGACGTGAGCGAGTTGTAGGACGGCGATGCGGGCGTGGACTCGTAGTCGCCTGGGATCACCACGCGCTGACTCGAGCACGCCGAGCAAAAGATGCGACCGCACGCACTGCAGAATCACAATACATAACACATTAGCCACACAACATTCTTTTCATGGACACATGCGTAGTATTCCACACATACCGGCAGTGGTGCTTGCGCACAATGAGCGTGAAGAGCGTGTGGCACTTGAAGCATGCGTTAACGGCGTCGTCCTGCACCCAGGACGAGAGCCGCCGCGGCTGCACGAAGCGGTACATGTCTTGTCCGATTTGCCCGTCGTCGCCCGTCGCCCAGTCCTCGTCCTCCTCGGTGAAGCTGCTGGCGCTGTTGCTAATGCGCGCTTCACGGCGCTGCTGCTGGTACTGCGGATCGATGGGCGAGTACACGCTGTTGCCTTCGTCCGGCTCTTCGTAGACCGAGTCCAGCAGGTTGTGGTGACGGCTACCACTGCTTGACGGGGGCGGTAATGACGCGCTTGCCTTAGACGCCGAGCCATTCGGCTTCTGCTGCTGTTGCTGGAAGCGCGGGATGCCCGAGCGGCCACTGATGCCACCGCCGTTTGCCGACGGGCGGCGCTTGTACGACGAGCTGCGCACTTCGAGAATCTGCGAGAACGACAGGTCCACGGCGGCGTCGCGCTCGCGCTCGCGGCGGTCCTGCTGCGCGTACATTGTGTTGGGGGTGCCCGTGCAGCGTATGGCTTTCTGGTGGATGCGGCTTGCTGTCTTGGTCCACGGAGAGAGAGAGTTGCGATGCGCGCGTGCTTGCTATTAATATGCAGCCTGCTTCTCTTCGTGTTGCCTTCTTCCGAGAGAGACGTCAAAGAAGGAGATTCACGACTTCGACAAGTCTTCGACACTGTCAAAAATAGCTGTCATTAACCTTATACCCAAAGTGCATTATACACTTGATTAATATTTATATTAACTGGGATCAACCAAAAACCAGCTGTAAAAATTAGTTTCAGGAACTCGAACTCAGTTTGGTACATATAACCATTCAGGTTACATTGTAACCAAAAAGGACAAGTCGCATGTGGGTTCATAACCACCCAGGTTACACTGTGGGTTACAATCAAAATGAGAACTGTCGTTTCTTTGATCCAATCAACAGCGATGTGCGCAAATGGATCCACATGATTGGTAGAATGGAATTCGAGAGGGTTACGCTAGTTCTTTTTTCACTCAGTTTTCGATTATTGTGATTATTGAAGTGAATAATAAACTCCACTCGGCACGCTTGCGGCGCGACTGGATTCGTGAGTCACAAGTCTTGCCAGACTATATGGTGTACGCATTTGCTTGGTTGCTACGCTACTGAGGCTTAAAGTTCGTGCTAACTAGCTTCCGCACATCTGACGCGCACGTTGAGAAAGAAGCCCTCAGAACTGTTGTATCTCAGTTCAGACTTGGCACTTTCGTTTGACTGACCTTTGGTTTGTGTGAGTGAAAAGTGTACCCCATTTCTGCACCAACACTCTTCATTTCTTCCTCCTTGAGAAAAATCCCGATCTATTCCTGGAAGCCACGTTTCAGCCAATAAAAGCACCAGAATATCAATTTACCCACCCATGATTCGCTGAAAAATACCTTTTTTGGGAACTGGGGTGAGGGGCGGTTGTTTCACGTTCCCGAGCCAAAATGAGCTTTTCTGGGCTAGCAAGGGACCAACAAAGAAAGAGGGGGAGGGTCTCGCTCTTCCCGTCATTTTCGGAAATCCCGTCAAGCCCAACAGCTCAAGAGAAACCAGCAGCAGCCAACAACAAGCAGCCATCATGGACAAGGTCATGGAGTACAAGCAGAACATCAGCAAGCGCCTGGAGCGCTACGAGAAGATCGTGGAGATCGAGAAGCAGACCGGCGTGGACAAGTTCTACATCTTCGTGGCCGGCGCGCTGGTCGCGGGCGTGCTGCTCTTCGTGATCGGCGGCTCGGAGCTCGTCGTGAGCCTCGTGGGCTTCATCTACCCGGCGTACATGTCGTTCAAGGCGATCGACTCGCCGAGCACGGACGACGACACCCAGTGGCTCACCTACTGGGTCGTCTACGCGTTTTTCAACATCACCGAGAGCATCACCGACTTGGTCCTCTGCTGGTACGCTGCAATTTTGCTTGACTGATTTATTTTGTGTGTGGATGTGGATGGATCTTGAGAAAGAGTAGCAAGGCACTGATTGACGATTTGATATTCTCGTTGTGTGTACAGGATCCCGTTCTACTTTTTCATCAAGGTCGGCTTCCTCGTGTGGTGCTACCACCCAAGCACTGTGGTAAGTGACTCATTGGTTGGTTGGTATCTTTGATCATGCCAGTTGAAGCGGACTGCTAATGAGATCTTTTGTGTCCTTGTTGTTGCTGTGACTGTAGGGCTCGAACGTCATCTACAACACCCTTATCAAGCCATACGTGGCCCCACACGTTGGCTCCATCGACGCTGCTGTGAAGTCGGGAACGGATGCTCTCAAGTCCGCCTCAGAGTCGGCCAAGAAGGCGATGTAAGTGTGCAAATTGCTGAGCACAGCCGGAGTGACCAAGTGTGCTGCTTCCTGCGATCGCATTGCATTTTCTTTCCAGAAGCCAAGATGCTGGTATGAGGTGGATCTGGACTGCGGTTCTCTTCTTCAGCTATTGATGCATTCGTTGGATTGGATGACAACAGAGAGGGTGGTGGTTCAAAGATCCTCCTCATTCTCACTGCGTCGATCCCAGTAGCCACTTCAAGGTGTCGCTTGCGGTAACAATAGCATCCATTTTTTTTTTCTTTCTCGTTCCTCCCCTTTTATTCATCTTTCTTCGCCATTGAGATAACACCAGCAGTATTATAACGAAATCGCGGTCATGATGCACGCAGTAGCAGACCATCGGAACCACAAATGTACCCTCAGGAAACGACTGGTCAAATGTGCTATCCATTCACGACAATGCGTCTAACGTTACGTGAACTTGCGAGCCCACTGTCTGTATAAGAAAGCGCATCCATAACTACAGCATTGAGAGGACGGCTGACACGCACGCGGTCTCTGCAATCGCCATCTTCCGCCACCCCCACTACCAGTGCCAGTACCCGCCCATCCGTCCGTCCGTCCATCTGCCAGTTGTCTGCGTATGAGCATGGCGCATTTTCCACCACAGAGAGAGAACGCGATCCTTCTTCTTCCTCCCCTCGTCTCTTTTTTTACATCATCCCCAGAGGAAAAAATCCCTCTCTCTAGTGCCTGAATGGATCTTTCCCTCACTCTACTGACCTGTCTCGTAAAAAGAGCTTTTTACAACATCGAAAATCGTAATTACGAAGAGCTATCTTGGTTTGCCGAGATTTGCTCTCACGGAGAGCAGGAGTGTGGGTCAGTGTGGGTGTTTGGATACGTCCATGCGCGGCGTGTGTGGTGCGCATGGAATATTAGGATTGAACCTGAAAGCCCGAGAGAGCGATAGAGAGCCGAAGAGCAAGAGAGCCGTCATGTCCAAGCCTTTGCCCACCAAGGAGAGCGCGCTCTTCCGGTCCATCGTGGTACGTTAGCCCCCTCCCTCCCTCTCTCTCTCTCTATATATATATATATGCGTGCTTAGCACTGCAAGGATCTCTTTGTTCGTCTTTAAAGACGCCTTGTCTGCGTGATTTGAATGGCGCTCGTTATGCCAGCTCCGCGCGTGGACTATTGACGCCCAAAAAGCGATTGACTTGACGACTAACTCACTGTGGCGCTTTGCTTTCCTTGCGTGGCTATGGCGCTTGCTGTAGAAATACTATGAGATCAAGCAGTACAAGAAAGGTCTGAAGGCCGCGGACCAGATCCTGAAAAAGTACCCAGACCATGGCGAGACGCTCGCGATGAAAGGGTTGACGCTCAACTGCATGGGCAAGAAAGAGGAGGCGTACGAGTTCGTGCGCAACGGCATCAAGAACGACCTCAAGAGCCATGTGTGCTGGCACGTGTTTGGGCTGCTCTACCGCTCGGACCGCAACTACAATGAAGCGATCAAGTGCTACCGCAACGCGATCCGCATTGACCCGGAGAACCTGCAGATCTTGCGCGACCTCTACCTGCTGCAGGTGCAGATGCGCGACCTCAAGGGCTTCGCGGAGACGCGCCGCACGATGCTCACGCTCAAGCCGAACAACCGCAACAACTGGATCGGCTTTGCGATCGCGCATCACCTCGTGGGTAACTACCAGATGGCGATCGACATCATCGAAAAGTACTTTAGCACGCTCGACGGCGCGCGCGCGGCCAACTACGAGGACAGCGAGATCTACCTGTACGCGAACCAGCTGCACGAGGAGTCGGGCGACCTCGACAAGGCGCTGCAGCACCTGGAGGACTCGAAGGCCATGATCCTCGACACGCTCGTGTGGCGCCAGAAGAAAGCCGAGTTCCTGCTGCGGTTAGAGCGCTACGAAGAGGCGCAGGCCGTGTTCGAGGAGCTCTTGGACATCAACTTTGACAACTACGTGTACCACCGCGGCGTGCAGTGCGCGCTGATGCAGCGCAGCGACCTGTTCAACCCGAAGGAGAAGGCGCTGCCGTCGGCGCTGCTCGACTTTGCCAAGGAACCCAAGGGCAAGGAGATGGTGGACGCGCTCGTGAAGTTCTACGACGCGAAAAAAGCGACTGCGGACCCGCGATCGGTCGCATGCCTGCGCTTGCCGCTGGACTTCACGAGCGGCGTGGCGTTCAAGAAGCACGCGGACGCTTTGCTCAAGCAGCAGCTGACCAAGGGCGTGCCGTCGCTCGGCTCGGACCTGAAGACGCTGTACGCGAACAAGGAGAAGGCCAAGATCATCGAGGAGCTCTTATTGTCGTACCTGAAGACCTTGGAGGCGAAGAAGCCGCTGCTGGAGGACGCGAAGAGTCCGCCGTCGCCGACTGTGCTACTCTGGACGATGTACTTTGCGGCGCAGCACTACGATCGCCTCGGTCAGCACCAGAAGGGGCTGGAGTTCATCGACAAGTGCATCAAGCATACGCCGACCGTGCTGGACTTTTACATGCGCAAGGCGCGCATCCTCAAGCACACGGGCGAGCTGAGCAAGGCGGCTGACGTGATGGTGGAAGGCCGCCTGCTGGACCTGGCGGATCGATACATCAACAACAAGGCCACCGAGTACTTGCTGCACGCGGACCGCGTGGACGAGGCTGACGCGACGATCGCGCTGTTCACGCGCCACGAGGGCGACCCGCAGCAGAACCTGTTCGATATGCAGTGCATGTGGTACGAGATCGAGTGCGGCAAGTCGCAGCTGCGCCAGAAGAAGTACGGGCTCGCGCTCAAGCGCTTCTTCGCGGTCGAGAAGCACATCAACGACTTCATCGAGGACCAGTTTGACTTCCACACGTACTGCATCCGCAAGATGACTCTGCGCGCGTACATCCAGATGCTGCGCATGTGCGACGAGATCTACAGCCAGAAGGCGTTCGTGGAGGCGGCCCACGGCGCGATCCAGAGCTACCTGGAGATTGCGGACAGCGCGGCGGCGGTGGCGAGTCTGAACGGCGACACGTCCAACATGTCGGCGGCCGACAAGAAGAAGGCGAAGCGCGCACAGGCGAAGGCACGCAAGGCCGAGTTCCAGAAGAAGGAGGAGGAGGAGCTCAAGGCGAAGCTCAAGAAGGAGGCCGAGGAGAAGGAGCGCGAAGCCGCCAAGCTGGCGAAGAAGACGGGCGCCGCGCCCACGCCGCGCCAGAAGGAGAAGCCCAAGGACGCGGACCCGAACGGCGAGGAGCTCGCGGCTAAGCCAGCGCTCGAGGAGGCGTGGCGATTCGCCGCAATCCTGCAGCAGTACGTGGGTGACGACGCGAAGACTCATCTGGCGTCGTTCGACATCGCGGCGCGCAAGAAGAAGGCGCTGCTGTGTCTACAGGCGCTGGTGCGCGGCTACAAGAGCCTGGCGAAGACGCCCAAGGCCGCGGTGCCTGCGCTGGCGAAGGAGCTGGACGCGCGCCGTGCGCAGTTCCTGGAAGACGTCAAGCACGTGACGGACGCCGTCGTGTTACAAGTGATCAACGCGAAGAAGGCCGAGCTGAAGCATTAGACGAGAGCGAGTGGCACTTGACATGATGCTGTTGTTGATACGAGGAGAAGAGAAGGCAGCATGCTTGCTTGATTGATTGATATCTAGAGACGAACAAGTGTTTTTTGCCAATCACGTTTCGCGTGTCATTTTCATTTCAAGCATTCATTGGCTGAAATTCAGAGCAATATCGTGCCATGATTGGCTTAAAGTCGCTATCTAAAGAGATCGAGTTGAGTCAGTCAAAGCAGCCAAAGCAAGATGCTGCGCCACGGTAATGCGGTGCTTCGATGCCGTCGCTCTGGTGTGCTGAGCGCAGCTCTCGGGCGGCGCAGCATCCGTCATCAGCATCAACAGCACACGACAGCGGAAAGGAAGAAGGTGTACGTGGTCGCAGGCGAAGCGTCGGGCGATGCGATCGGCGCCAAAGTGATCCAGGCGCTCGAGCGCAAGCGAGCGCAGGGCGACGCGCACGCGCAGCAGATCGAGTTCAGAGGTGTCGGCGGGTGAGCCTTGCGTGAACAGATATGCTATGTATGCGTATGTCCAACTGCTGGCATGAGCTGACGGTTGTGTGTGTGTATGTATGTGTGTGTGTGTGTGTGTGTGTGAATTGATTGGTGTTATTTAGACCACTGATGTGCGCCGCTGGCGGGTTCGACTCGCTCTTCCCCATGCAGGAGCTCTCGGTCATGGGGCTCGTCGAAGTGCTGCCATCTCTTTGGCGAATTCGAGTGAGTCTCGTAGTCACTTGCCTGCAGGGTACTTTGTTCACACACACAAGCACTGACTGGCTTACACTATTGCTTTTATGCTATAGCGCAGACTCCACGACACGCTCGCGGACATTAAGCAGTTCCGGCCGGACGTCGTGCTCACGATCGACTCGAAAGGCTTCACGTTCCGCGTTCTCAAGGCACTGTACGCGGACCCTGCGACGCGCAACTCGATCACGCGCATGCACTACGTCGCGCCATCGGTCTGGGCGTACAAACACCGCCAGAAGAAAGAGCGCGACTTCACGGAGCTCTCGCGACTGCTGCACCGCATGTTCACGATTCTGCCGTTTGAAGAGAGTTTGTTCATGGACGAGGGTCATAAGAAAGGTGCTACCAGTGGCGGTGGAGATCAAGGCGAAAGAGAAGGTGCTGATGGTGAGAAAGCTCAGTGGTGTCGCTTTGTGGGTCACCCGGCGGTCGAGGACTTTCTCGAGTATCACGGCCAGTTTGATCGTGAGACTGAGGAAATATCAGCACGAACCAGCTATTCGTCATCTGGGCCACAAGCTCCTCTTGACACGATTGTGCCGAAAAGAAGCCCCGGCTCGGACGCGCTGCTGGACTTCTCCAAGTACGAGTATCGGCAGCTAGAGCAGCGAGGACAGCTTTTCGAGTCGCTCATGGAGAGCGGACGCAATAGCAAAAACAACAGCGACAGAGCGGCGGCTCGAGCCAAGTTTGGGATCCCAGAGCACGTGTTTATGGTCTGTGCGCTTGTTGGCAGGTACGTCTTGTATTGTTTGCATTGTACCGACCACTCGACTGCATATCCATGCTACATAGTGAGTGGTGGGTGGATCTGACAATGTGTTGTGCTCTCTCTAGTCGCCAGAATGAAGTGGCGAAAACCCTGCAGCTGGTGTTGGAAGGCATCGAGCGCTTCCGCCAGTCTCACGCGCAAAAGAAGGACGCTCGCCAGGTACGAACGAATGAGTTTCACAGTCAAACACGCCCATGTCGTTGTACTTAGTGACGATATGCTGAGATTCCAACTGTGTGTGTCCCTCCACATGTTGTTCCCGACATATCCATCCACTGCAGGTCTTTGTCGTGTTCCCGACGATCTCGTCTGTCGAAAACTGCGTGAAGAGCGAGCTTTCGCGCGAGTCGTCTTCATCTCATGCCCAGCTGGACACTGCGGTGCTGACCGATCTGAGCGCGTCCGAGAGGATCCAACTCTTCCAGGTGCGTTGGATGATAATGAATGGGTACTTTTCGAATCTCCTGGACAGGGAAGGACGAGAATCTCAGAATGAGACGATCCGTCTGAACAGATACACGAACAGCAAGCGCCAATAAACTGACCACACGTGTGCCGTGTCCACTCGATTTGTATAGAGCGCGGATGCTGCAGTGGCCGTTTCGGGCACGATCGTCATGGAGACGACGCTCGCGGCGCTGCCCACCGTCGTGGTATACCGAGCGAACCGGATCACGGAGCTGATCGCGCAGCAGCTCGCGGCCGTGCGCTTCGTGTCGATCCCGAACCTGCTGCTAGGACGGTACGCTCCTTGTCTCTGTTTGACGACGCTTCAACTTCTTTTCTTGACGTGATGAATGCAACCTCAGCAAGATTCACTACTACTGTATGTATGTATGTATGTGTGTGTGGATGAAATGGATACAGATCGGTGGTCCCCGAGCTGCTGTTCCGCGAGTGCACACCAGCAAACATCGACGCGGCCTTGCGGTACGTGCGTCCCCGTTTATATTTGTCAATGTACCTCGCGCCATTTGTGCCATATCTTTCTATTCAGAGCCCCAAGAAAGACCGTTTTTGTGAAACGTCGGGTTTCATCGTGATGACGCTTTGTGGGAAGGAATAATCTGAGTGTGCATTTTGTATCGGATGCGCCTATTTGCAGAAAGATTCACGAGGAGTCGGTGTGTCCAACGGTGGCACCTTTGGAGCTCCTGATGGCGCTCAGCACGCTCGCAAAGTGGGGAATGCGCGGCGGTGACAGGCAGCCGAAGCCACTGCGTGCCAGCGACGCAGTCGCCAAAGAGATCCTCGATGCACTCGGAGGCCTGAACAGCAGCCAGGGCAGATGATGATTTGCGGAGCGAGCGGGGCAGAATCATACACATTAAACTCTGGAGTAAACAGCCAAACCACCAAATAAAATGATCACTCCTGGAAGTCTTGCGACAATCGGCGGACCAGCTGCTGGCCCTAAATTCTCAAAACCAGGTCTGTCCACTTGATAGATTCACGTGAAACGGGGTTACCGTTTCAACTTGTTTTGGAGCTAACCTTCTAACTTTCCCCTATTTCTACAACCATAACGTAATCATGGCGAGATTCACATTTCTTGCGCGACTTTACGAGGTGATGAGAGTTAATCAGAGGAATTGCTGCTGTCTGATGCATTTAGCACGCCCAGGACGGATGTGCAAGATTCGCAGGCAGGCGGTTTCGCTTCCTTCGCGTTCCATTCTCCTGAGGGATCTCTCGCTCATTCGTGCTCTCTCTCCGTCCACCCCAGTCACTCCCTCCCTTCCTCTCTTCACCCCCAGCCATACCTTAGCTTCCGTCTGACGTCAACCGTCTCAAGTTCTATCACAAGTCAGCGCCATCAAGACAAACTCCTGCTCCTACCATATCAACGTAGTGTAGCGCCTTCTCCATGATTCTTCAATCCCAACTGCCACGATCGCGGCTGGCGTTCTCCATGCGGCTCCCTCATTTCCCCATTCGCCGCTTCTTGTTCTCGCTCCTCTCGCGCTCCATGGCGGTGGTCGAACTCAAATCGCATGCGCACCGCGACGTGCTCTTCGCGTCCGGATGTGGTCTCGTGGGTTTTGGACTGTTCCCGTACCTGCACGCGCGCTACTACACGTGGTACTACAGCTACATCAGCGACAGTGACAGCAGCAGCAGCTTTGATGAGTTCGAGCGCGACCTGCACGGCCCGTCTCCGCCGGCATTCGCGGTGTACCCGACAACCAACACGGCGTTCGACCTGGTGACCTGCTCTTTGGGGCTGGCGTTCGCGCTGCTGGGCGTCGGCGTGATGTTTCTGAGCTGCCTCGTGCTCCCGCGCTACTCGACGCGCGTGTGTCTCAAGACCGTCGGCATGCCGCTGTTCGTGGTCGCAATGGGGGCGGCGATGCTCGTGTACGGGTTCTACACGGACTCGGACATGGCAAAGGCGTGGCAGATGAGTGCGCTGCGGAGCTTCAGTGACGAAGGTCGCGACGGACCACTCGCGAACCAGGTCAACCTGGAGTTCTGTCGCGCGTTCGGCGACCACGTGTGTCTGGACGGCAGTATCCAGGACGCACAAGAGCTCTTCACACAGATTCCAGAATGGCGCACAACAGCAGCAGATACTGACAGTGCTGCTGACATCCAGACTACCTCCATCTCAAGCGTGTGCGGCGACAGCAGCCGTCCTCTGGAAGATTCAAACAAGGCAGGAAATGTGAAGAACGCCAACCAGAAGCAGCAGCCTCTGTGTCGTGCCTGTAACAGTATCACGCGCCACCTGCTGAGCCAGCGACCGGACAAGCTCTCGATGATCAAAACCCCTTCGCAAGACGCGATCCACTGGTGCGGCGAGTACCTGACGACCTGGAACGGCGGCGTGAACCTGGACAAATCCCCGTTCCAGCAGCACCACGAGGAAATCCTGAGCAACTGGGCGGCCCACAATGACGACGGCGACGACTCGCCCGTGTCGCTCACGCTGGCGGTGCGGCTGCTCGTGGTGCTCGTCTGGTTCTCGCTGCCGTCACTCGCGGTCATGACGCGCTGGTACTTTGTGCCGGAGATCGAGGACTGGGACTGGAGCGCCGTCTCGTACGCGTAAAGTAGTAGTCTCGACGACACAAGACAACGCCTACCTGAGTCTATAGAGTATATAATGCCAATGCAAGTGTAAGATAATAAATAATGGAGAACGCATTCTAAACCGGCATGCATTGAATTGTGTAGGATCCACGGTGCCATGTCCATCAGCAGAAAACACTCAGTCGTCCTTGGAGTACTTGGCAATGTCCGAGACCGCGTATGCGCTTTCCCAGTTCTCGCCATCAAACTTCTCGACCGTGACGCTTCCGAGCATCGCGGGGTCGATGCACGCGACCGTGATCGCGTAGCCGTCCTGGTTGCTGCGCGGGATGTAGAAGGGCTGCACGCCGCACTTCTTGCAGAACATGTGCTTGGCGCGGTGCGTGTTGAACGTGTAGGTCGTGAGGAAGTCGCTGCCGCTGAGCAGGCGGAAGCGCGACTGCGGCACGATCGCATGCGTGTTCTTCTTCATCTTGCAGATCGAGCAGTTGCAGTCGATCGCTACGAGGTCCTTCGGCGCGTCGAACTCGAACGCCACTTCGCGGCAGTGGCACGCGCCGTGGTGCACGACGAGAGCCGCCGCTGGGGTCTCTTGGGTGGCTGGAGCTTCGGACGCCATCGCTATTGTGTTGATGGGTCTGGGGTGGGTGGCGGTGGAGGCGCTGGTGCTCTGCGTGGCGAATTGAACTCTGAAGCCAGAGGGGGAGTTTGGTCAACCAGCCCCCACACACATCCACCCACACTCACTCATCACAGTGATCGAGCAGTCATTCCACCACCAGAACACAAATAAATGCACATGAGTGAAGGTGAGTAAACCGGTAATTGTGAACTGACAAAAAAATGGTCTCAGCTCAGTGTACTCAATTACCGGTATCCTATCCAAATCCGAACCAAAAAACTGGGTTGAGAACACTGACAACTGACTGGCATTAGGAAATCAAGTGATCTCCATTTTCATATTTTTCGATGCTAATACAGTGCACGCCAAAATCTTAAGAACGTCTCTTTTTTCACGAAAATGGTGATTTTCCCCTCCATTTTCACTCTCCAGCGCTGAAATCTTCAGATGATAGAAAGCATGTGGAACGTTCTTTGGCGAAAGCACGACTTCAT
>JAADVN010000345.1:0-21268 GCA_023335535.1 Globisporangium spinosum | reverse complement strand
CGCATCCATTGCAAGCTGTTGTGAATTTAAAAACACAAAGGCACCACGGAGAGGAAAAAATTGTGTAGCTATAGAAATAGAAATGAAGAAACTCATCGGGTGGAGCATTCGGCTTTCTGGCTAAAGTTAAACTGGATTTTGCCACATTTCTGTACTTTTTATGAAATAATTTAACTACAACATCCATCTATGATTGGAGATGACCTTAGATACCAATGTTAGCTATATTACCAATTTTGTGCATCAATGTGGACCAACTTTGAACACGTTTTTCAAAATAATTACACAACTCAGTGTAAAACCGTGTAAAATTGGTATCTCTCAAACGGCGCAAACTGTTCCGTTGCACAATGCCGCTTGTCCACCAGCAGCAGCTCACTTGCGCATTTCCGCAATCCAACGCCAACAGCAACAACAGCAGCTTGATGGAGCAGCAGCGCCTCAACGCCAGCGGCCACGACAATGGCGGCGGCAACCAGACGTCCCACTATGGCAGCATTTCGCTCGTACGTTTCAGTACCATTCCACTATGCGAACTATCAATACGAAAGGCTGTGTTGACACGCTCTCTTGCTGTGTCGGGTTGTATGAGCAGGTGAAGCGCTTGAAACAGAACATGGCGCGCCTGGGCCAGCACAGCCACGCCAGCGACGACCCATACGGTGCGTGCGTATGTATGTGAGATACTATGCGAATAGTATGCTATGCACTGACCTGTACGTGTGTCTTTTCGTGTGTGTTTAGAGCCTGAGTCGGCGAGTATGACCACGAGTATGCGCTTCCTGCGCGACAGCTGGGGCGTGCGCAATCGTGACCGCATCAGTCGGTAAAGTACACTAGGTACTACACTATTGCTGCCGCTGTCATGCTAACTGCTATTGTTCATTAGGTTCCTAGACCACAGCACGTTTGGCGTCGGCGTGGACGTCGTGCTCGCGTTTCTCTCGGTCGTGTACGTCGCGGCCTACATCCTCAACACGTACCTCCCCGTCAACACGGCACGTCGTTCGTTATGCAAAGATGCTGTTTGGATGGAGAGTTAAAATGTATAGATGTCGTACTTATCCTGCGCCTGTATCCTGTTCTTGTGAATGACTGTGCCAACAGCTGCCGCTGTGGCTCTGGATGACCGAGCTGCTCTGCGCGTTCCTTTTCGCGGTCGACTACCTCTTTCGCGGCATCTACCTCTCAGACCACCGCTTCGACTTTGTGCTCTCGCTCCAGGGGCTTGTGAGTCTCGTGGTTATCCTCCCCGTGCTGCCCGTGTCGTTCCTGCTCCCGTACCACACGCTCTGGTACGACAACTCGTACTGGCGCTTCGTGTATCCCGTGCGCTTTGTCAAGTGCTACGTGGAGCTGCGCGCTGTGCTGAGCCGGTGCCACGGACTCATGTCCCCCGTACGGCAGTTTGCGATTCTGTGCTACGTCCAGATCGGACTCATCATCGCCGGTGCTGCGGGCATTATCCAGATCGCCGAGACCTCGGACGCCAACGCCGCGCACAACGCGACTTCGACGGGCGACTGGACGTTCTTCAACTCGTTCTTTAACTCGATCCTCGTGTTCGTGACGATCCAGACCCCGCCAGCGGACAACGTGCTCGCCAAGATCTTTGTCGGCGTGCTCGTGATCGTGCTCATCCTCATCGTGCCATACCAGGTCTCGCGCGTGCTGGACCTCGGCAAGGCGTTCACGCAGTACGAGCTCACGTCGTTCAAGCCCTCAGGGAACACCAAGCACGTGGTGCTTTGCGGGGACCTCACGCCGTCGCGGATCGACCATTTCTTCGGCGAAGTGTTCCACGACGACCACGACATGGTCGACATCAATGTGGTCGTGGTGAGCGAGAACGAGCCGTCGGCTTCGATGGTCGCACTGCTCATGGACCCGTTCTTCGAGAAACGCACGAGCTTCATCCAGGGCTCGATTCTCGATGTCGACGATGCACAGCGCGCGGCATGCAGTGATGCCGACGCGATCTTCATTCTTTCTCGCCGGTGTGGACAGGAAGATCACCTGGCGAGCGACCACAGGACGCTCATGCGCATCATGGCGGCGAAGCGCCTCGCTCCACGTGCGCGCATCCACGCGCAGATGCACTTGTCGAGCAATCGCCACCTCATGGACGACCTGGACGTAAAGAACGTCATGTACTTCTCGGAGGTGATGCACTCGCTGCTGGGACAGAACTGTGTCTGTCCGGGGTTCTCGACGTTCATGTACAACCTCACATCCACGTCCAGCTTCAATGAACAGATCTCAGCGAGCGACGACAGCGACTCGTGGGAAGGACGGTACCTGCGAGGGGCGAGCCACGAAGTGTATTCGGTTGAGCTGCCGTCGTCGCATGTGGTCTACGGGAAAACGTTCTCGGAGGTCGCGTCGCTCGTGTACTCGAACTGCGCAGGCGTGATCCTCTTTGCGATCTCCTCGAGCATGGGTGCGTCGACGGGGAAGATCCTGTTGAACCCAAGCGACTCGTACACGTGCATGGGCGAAGAGACCGTGTTTGTGATCGCCAAGGATCGTCGCGAAGCCGATGCAGTGACGGTGATGCAGCCCGTTCAGGCGGTGCCGCCAGCGTGGGTGTCTCAACAGAGCGCGACATCGTCGCTGTCGAGGATTAAGACCCACATGACCAGCAACAACACCAATGGAGGAGCACCTAGCAACAATGGCGCGTTATCCCCAAACGCAAGACGCAGGTCTAAGATCGTCGACTGGCAGATCCCTCTGGACAACGACCCAGCAGTCGACAGTTCAAAGCCAAAGAAACCAAGTGCCGAGGACGCCATGATCGAGAATGCGCTGATGTTGGACATGGCGCTCGCGCCAATCGTCGTGTGTGTCTTGTCGCCGACGACGTTCCCCAACCATTTCGAGTACGTGATCGGCCCACTGCGGGTCAAGGCGCTTCAGAATCACCGCCCGATCATCGTGATCACGAAGGTACTGCCGTCGCCAGAGATCTATGAGCCGTTCCGGCACTTCCGCCAAGTGTTCTTCGTGGTCGGAAACCCGTATTACCTGTCGACTTTGCAGCGCGCCGGTGTCGAGCGCGCATTCAAGATCGTGATCATGTGCGGCGAGGGTGAGATCTCGGAGTCCGGGTCCTCGGAGCTGCTCGCAGACGCGGTGAGTACTTGCTTCAGCTTGGATCGTTGATTTTGCTTGACAGGTTTTTAACGTTGTTGTCTCGCTTGTTCCTGAGTGTCACAGTCCTGTATCGCGCTGCACAAGACGATTTCGTCTTTGATCGGCCCCAAGCGCGCGCCGCGTGTCATCACAGAGCTCATAAACCGCGCAAACGTGCACTTCATCTCGCAAAATCTGCGCGCGAGCGACTGGTTCCCGTCGTTCAACGAAGCACGGCAGCACCAGCTCGCGTCGTCGTCCTCGGCATCGTTTGCGCGCAACTTCTTCATGTCGCCCGCATTCGCATCGGGGCTCACGTACAGCACGTCGCTCTGCGACAGTTTGCTCATCAACCAGTACTTCAACTCACAGATCAAGAGCATCCTGCGTGAATTCATCTTTGCGTCCTGGAAAGATGTACGCTGTGTACATGCCCTCTTTGTGCAAGACTATAGCGTCCATCTCTAACAGATGCATACTGACTTAATGTTGATGTTGATGGTGTCGTTATTGATGTCGTACACAGGTGGACTACCTGTCTGTTCCATCGAGTCCACCACACCCTGGCGGTGGTGGAGGTCACACTGCCTCGAGCAGCAACGTCCCATCGCCAACGAACTCGTCCATCTCGTCCCCCCTCAGCGTGAAGCGCAGCTCGCTGTTTGCGATCGAAGTGCCGCTCGACTTTGTCGGAAGAACGTTCGAGTATGTGTTCCACTACCTGCTGTTGTCCGACGGGATCCTCACAGTCGGACTCTACCGCTGCCGTCCCGACGACATGCTCATCTTCCGCCACGTGAAGGCGCGCGTTGAGATTTACGAGAGTGAACGCAGCGTGCCTTATGGGTACGTGTACGTGAACCCGCTCCCGAAGGACATCCTCTCGGGCAACGATCTGCTCTACGTGCTCTTCCATAAACAGCCGTGCTGGGCATAGCCGTTGAGCAGCTGAGTCTAAGCAACAGCAACGATAAGATCGAGAGCGAACGAGGATCAGTCAGGTAATTGTAAATTGCTATACAACAATAGCAAAAGAGATTTGTTAGTAGGTACGCCTGGCAATAGTAAATGAATTCAAAAAATGGCCGCGGCTACTTGTCCTCTTCTACGGGCACGCGCTCCACATCGTCGTCACCTTCCTCCGTTGGACTGAGGACAGCGGTGACTTCCGTGAGCAGCTCGTCTTCGCTCACGTAGCTCATATCTGCGACGACGACATCTTCCAGCGCGTCGGCTTCATCGTCCGAGTCAAACAGACGCTGGCGGAGCTTTGCTTCGATCTCCGCAGCGATCTCCGAGTTCTCTTCGAGGAACACCTTGGCCTTCGCCTTGCCCTGACCGATGGGCTCTGTTCAGAACACACACACACAATAGGATTAGTCGACACTTCTGACGGCTATCCAGACCCGCAATAGCCCATCGCAAACAACGAGCAGTAAGCAACACCAACCATCTCGTCCGACGACAAAGTACCACGCGCCAGAGCGCTTCAGCAGCCCTTCACGAACGCCCAAGTCGAGCTATTCCAGCATTGATCAACGTTAGAAATCGTTCAGCATCCATCATCACGGCCATACTAATCATGCTCACCAGCTCCGAGGACCGGTCGATGCCCTTGCCGAACACCATGTCAAAGTTCGCGAGCTTGAACGGCGACGCCATCTTGTTCTTCGCGACCTTGACCACGATCTCGTTGCCGACGATCTTGTCGCCCTCTTTGATCGCTGCCTTCCGTCGGATGTCCAGCCGCACGGACGCGTAGTAGCGCAGCGCCGTGCCGCCTGAGGTCACTTCGGGCGAGCCAAAGATGATGCCCACTTTCTGCCGAATCTGGTTGAGGAAGATGATCATGCAGTTCGACTTGGAGAGCGAACCGGTCAGCTTGCGCAACGCTTGGCTCATGAGGCGCGCCTGGAGCGCGATCTGCTGGTCGCCCATCTCCCCCTCGAGTTCCGCGCGAGGCACTAAAGCTGCGACACTGTCCACGACCACGAGCTCCACGGCACCGGAGCGGATCAGCGTGTCCGCGATCTCCAGCGCTTCCTCGCCAGAGTCGGGCTGCGAGATGTAGAGCTCGTCGATGTTCACGCCCAGCGCCTTGGCGTAGTGCGCGTCGATCGCGTGCTCGGCATCGATGAACGCACACACCCCTCCCTGCTTTTGCGCCTCGGCGATGCAGCTGAGCGCCAATGTGGTCTTGCCCGAGCTCTCTGGTCCATAGATCTCTACCACACGGCTGCAATATATGCATATATGGAAACAGTTAGTGAGCAACGCATGGTCGGTGGCAACTCCATATAGATAAGAAGTGAGGTTCAGCTACCACACTCACCCTTTTGGGAGTCCGCCGACTCCGAGCGCCAGGTCCAGCGACAGCGAGCCCGACGAGATCACTTCCACTTTCTCCGCAATCTTGCTATGCACGGCAAATACACAGTCGTAGAAGCTTTTAGTCACCAGACAGCCCGCTTATTGCAATAGACTGACTGTGGCAATGACGCATCGCGCCGTCAACGTACGTCGAGCCGAGCTGCATCACGGAGCCTTTGCCAAAGCTGCTCTCGATCTGGCGGATCGCCATCGCCAGCGCTGCGCCTTTATCTGCACAAGCAGCAAGTCACCACCCACATCAAAACCCAAGCTCCATTACGTCAGTTGTTCATCAAGCCAGCACCAATTGACAGACAATATGCGATCGCACCTGCAACGCTCCCGACAGCGCTCTTTGTGGACGTCTTCTTTGTGCGCACGCTCTGGAAACAATGCGGCAGAGCTGCAGCACCAGCACTCAGCGCCTGCTGCTGATGCGCATGGCGAGACGTCGCACTGAGGCTGCGGCGGCGGAGCGCTCCCAGTGTCGTGGTGGTGGTGGCGCGCAGCATCTTTGGTTGTGCGCACAGCTCCGTCCGTTCCTTCCACTTGGTTTGGTGACACGAGTGTGAAGCATTTCGCGGGGTGATTGGCAACTCGAGTGAAGCAGCTCGTTTTTTGGCGCGGTACCTTCGTGCAACACGTCAACAGCGGTTGCAAGAATGTGACTGCATCTTCGTGCAACATGGAATGTGTCAGGAAGGTAAACATCTTATTCGTGCGACATGCAAACCTTGATGTGACGTGAAGGTTCTCTGAGTGGAACCCACAGCCTCATGCTTCAATGTGAGCTTCTCGTCAAAGAACAAGCGAATCAAATCAACCAAGCGGATATGGCCATGATGATGGGAGCGACGGCGACGGCGACGACGACGATGCCGCTACTGCTGGCTCTGCTGCTGTTTTTGGTGGCGCTCGGAGGAAGCGAGGCCAAGTGTGCGATGGCGCAGACGTGCGTGAACCCAGGCAACCAACCCGACTACAACGACTGCATCCCAGAGGCACACCGCGAGCCCGTGGATGCGCTGCCGGTAAGAAGCCCATTCAAGAACTGCTTGTCGCTTGCTGCGTGGGCCGTACCGACACTTAGCCGTATGGACGAACACTAAGTGACTTATTGTGTGTATATCGGTTTGTATGTTGCTCGCATGTTTCAGATGGTGGGGCCGCAGTGGGCGAACGGTGAGTTGCTATGGCCGTTGTATTGAGTATGACTAGAAGGTGTGTTGATGATCGACGCATGGCTTGCTTTTTGTTTGTGTTTTGCGCGTGCGTTGACTCTGATTACAGTGACTGGTGGAGGTGCGTGCTTGAAAGACGCCGACTGCAGCGACAAAGGCAAGTGCACGAGCGGCCAGTGCGCGTGCCAAGAGGACGGCATGGTCGCTGGCGCGCACTGCGAGCTGTTTGCGATCCAGTGCCCCGAGTACAGGGACGCGGCGTGCTGCTCGTGGCAGCAGAACCAGGGCATGGCTGAGAACTTCAAGCTGCTCGCGAGCGTGTTTGGCAAGAACAGCGGCGGCGGCTGCGACGCGTGCGCGACCAACCTGCTGAACCTGTGGTGCGGTATCGTGTGCTCGCCGCGCCAAGCGGAGTTCATGAAGATGCACCTGCCGTTCCCGAGTATCAACTACCGGCCCGACCCGATGACTGGCGAGGACCACGTGAAGGTGCTCGAGATGGACGTGATGCTCGACAAGACGTTCACGTGCAGCGTGTTTGACTCGTGCAAGAACACGGCGATCGCGTCTATGAGCGAGGGCATGAAGTCGTCGCTCGGATTCCTCAACTACCAGATGCAGACCGGCGCCGTGGGCCACGGCGAGTACATGTACCTGAGCTTTGCGCCGAGCCCCGCACTGAATGTGAGTGAGAACTCATTCACTGGTGCTACTGTAACTGGCTCGTTCAACCACCATGTGCTCAAGTGCGACAACTACTCGGAGGTCGTAGGCGTCGAGAGCTTGCTTCCAATGCAGGCGCAGCTTTTGCCGTCGATTGCGAACGAGAAGGAACCCAAGCAGTGCCCCTGCGGCGCGTGCCGAAGCACCTGCGACGCGCACACGGACGGCGACCACCACATCAAGATCAAGACGAACCCGATCTCGCTCCTCGACGGCTTCAACGGGAAGCTCGTGGCGCTCATCTACGGCGCGATTTTCGCGGTAGCAGTGCTGCTGAAATGGCGAAAGAGCCATTAATGCAAGGGACAAGTAAGCAAGTGGTAACAGAGAGACGTGTGGGGATCAACATTTCAGGTTGCTATTCGGTACATTGTGTATGTGCTTAATAAAGTGACTACGGTATCGTTCTCAATTCCCCACTTGTTTGGCGGTTGTGAGCCATGAGCACACATACATGCATGGCCCACAACAATGCCCTCGTTGTGCCACTGGTTGTTTATTCTTGAGTCCGCTAATCCAAATACGATAATGACTGGTGGGGGGTGGTAATGGAGTGTCCTTGTGGGTCTCTCTTAGAGTATGTTGCAAAAGATTGGGATCGGCACAGGGTACGCGTTGTCCCTGCAAAACAACAAACAAACAAGCAGATACAAATGCGCACATGTGAGCCAAACAAATAAACACACACAGAGTCTCGACTAAGCGATGTCACTTACATGACGACGACCGGTCGGTGCTGCTGCAGCACGATACGGTTCTCCGTGCCGCAGACCGTGCACTTGAACACGGCGCCATGCGTGACGTTGCGCACCGCGTGGGTCGTGCCGCACGCGCCGCAGCTGTAGGGCACCTGCATCGCCGGCGCCGCGACCACTGGGCCAGCTCCATGCCCAAAGCCGGCGCCCTGGCTGCGGCTCAACTGCGCCTGGAGCTCTCGCGCGATCTGCTCGTCGCGCGATGTGTCGGTCTCGACGGTCTGTAGACACCAAAGCAAAGCAAACATGCGGACAGAAACTCGGACAAGTGAGCATCTCCAATAGCAGCAAAGTGATGATGGGGGGGGGGGTGCATGTGCATGTGCATGTACCTTCGTAGTGGCGGGGTACTGGGGTCGCTTGTCCATGCTTGTGCTGTGTGTTTTGTTTGCTTGCTGGTTGGCTTGCTTGTTGACTTGTGTCTAACGAATGACTCGCTTGGCTTTGTTTCAGTTGTTTTTTCTGGAATTGTTCTGAGAATACTGTACCGGTAATGGGTTTTGTCGCAACTCCGACTGGGCGCATAAACTGCACATCAACTGCCATTTCTTTGGTCCGACCTTCTTTCTCGTTAGTGATTGGATAAAATCTCAAATCCAGCTGTTTTGAAAAATTGTGATTGGTGGAAAATGTCTTATTGTCAACAACTTTCCCCACGAAGAAAGAACAAAACAAAACCACCTTGAGCAAATGGCTACACTATTGTTATTGCTCTGGACGCTCGTAGACCAATCGCTCTGAGGAACTAATTAGGAGAACCTCGCTCGGATCGTGATCGAGTGCCCACGACCGTCAACCCCGCGCTGCGCTCTCGGGGACCTAGGGCACGTCAACCCCAGGTCGACCATTTCGATGTGACGGCACCCGACCCCGTCACTATAACAATTGCATCTGCGACTCAATCCCAATGTTCCTCGAGGTCGACTAGGTAGGTAGGTAGGTACATCCGCGTGGACCAGGACACCTCCCTACCTTCGAAGACGCAAGCCCAAGCAGTCTCACCAGCTTGCTTAGCGAGTTCGAGGTTGCGGTGACCAAGGCACGGTCGAGGTATCCATTCGTTGGGGGTGCTCTCTCAGTTCCGACGCGGACTGCACGATCGCCACCAGGACGGAAAGCCATGTCAATCCGCACGGCCTCATTACTGTAGTCACGCTGTGGGGCGGATCGAGACGCACCACTCCCAAGAGCACCAACAGCGGCAGTCAGCAAGTACAAAGCTAAAGTGTACTGCCTATCGCTGCGGACTGCCCTAGGCAGAAGGGTGGCCGAGGCTTGGGATGAGTGAAAGGGTGGCCCTAAAGGGTTGGCTGGATGCTTGTAGTATTCTGGCCAGAAGCAGCGCGCGAATGGCTGCTTGGTTTTACAGACGCATACTGCACCATGTATCGCATCTACCACGGCATCATCAAGCTCTCCCAGTGCATGCAGGCAAAGCGCGGCTGGATTTTGTGAAGCTCGAAGGTATGATACAGGGTTCTGAAGGTTGTCTGACTGGATGGAAGCCTTCGTGTCAGACGCTTTGCTTGCTTGATTGCTTGACTTGTCTGCATGGGGCACCTTGTGTGGAGGCTGTTTTGATTGTGGACGCATTTTCAGCAACCATATGGAGCCGGTGGTAGGCGCCATTGTGGCGGGAATAAAAAGAGCGCAGTCGGATCGGTTTTGAAGCGGTCGCGGGATGTATACATACACGCGCAGGAAACGATCGGCAGGGGTGCCTAGAAGTGCGATTGAGCTGTCGCTGCAGTGTGAGCGTTGGTTTGTATCTCACGCACGTGAAGCTCCTGGATTTTGCTGGCCCCTGAGCGAATTGCACACAGTCAATAAGCACTTCTCGCTTTCACCATCGGTATTAGCTGAGTGAGTTTGGCAAAATTCAGCCTCGCGGACTCGTGCGTACGTATTACATGTCGACGACCGCCAACCGCAAGTTTCTCGGCCCGGCTGTAAATGATTTTGTGGGGGGATCAAAACCAGCTGGCGATGCTTGGCCATAATCCTGGTAGCTTTGGCCGACAGAGAAAGAGCCGCTGCACGGGATGCACGCACACCAACGCGTTTCACACACAGGCTTGCGGAGACTTGGAGCTTGATCCGGGTCGTTGGATGTTAACAGTTGACCGCGTACGAATGGATGTACCGTGGCGATCGGTTGGGCAGGAGCGGTCCGATTGGAAAAGTACCTACCCGCTTTGGTCGATTTCCTTTCTGCAGTCGCGTCGTGGCTCAGAATGGATCGCCGCTGCTGCTGCTTTGAAGCATAAAGATCGTAGGTGAGGTGCCTTAGCAATCCATCACTCCCACGCAAGCATCCCTTTTCGCACTTGAGACTCTTGAAACCATTTCCACACCTGCGTCGTGGGCAGCGAGCGATTTTGCTGCCCAGATTCACTGCGCATTCTTCAGTCGCTCGTTCACTCAGCAGCATTGCTCTATTACATTAAAAGGAGCGTCAAACGATGGAGTGGAAGAGAAGAAGTTCATATAGCACTGTTGCAGCCACAGCCATCGCGACGCTGAGCTGCCACCAACGCTTCCATGTCAGCGCAGCAGAGTTTGCGACCAAATCCGGTATCCGCATTTGGGTGGACCCTGCGACGCCCGCAGATCGTCAGGTGTATACTAGTTCGCGCGGCGATAGCTGGGACCTCGTGATGAGCGACGAGTTCAACACGCCGGGGAGATCGTTTAAGCCTGGCGAGGACCACATGTGGACGTCGCTCGAAAAACCCGACGGCGTGAACGCGGCGCTGGAGGTGTATTCGCACAACATGACGTCGACCGCGTGTGACGACGACGGCACCTGCTACTTCTACATCAAGAGCGTCGATGAAGTCAACAACGTGACGGTGTGGAACGACTACAAGAGCCCCGCGGGCTACGAGACCGTCACGTTTGTAAGTTTGGTGCACATGTATCTATCTGTACATACCTTTCCTTGGTTTGGTGCTGATGGCGCTTGAACTTACATTGGCTTCTTGCTGCTGTTCTCTTCGTAACAGTATTATCGCAGTGGTATGGTGCAGTCCTGGAATAAGTTCTGCTTCCAGGGCGGGATGGTCGAAGTGAGCGCGAAGCTCCCTGGCGCTGTCAGCTCCGCCTCTGGGAACCCCGACATCGTGGGTGGGTCGAGCGCACGTGCAGCGACGGTCAAGTACTACCCAACATGGCCGGGCATCTGGATGATGGGTAACCTTGGTCGAGCGATCTTCAGCGCGTCCACCACGCGCATGTGGCCCTTCTCCTACAACGAGTGCAACGAAGCAGCGTTCAATTCGTCCAACCAGCGCATCAGCGCCTGCGATTCGAACCCCGGGTCCGGCATGAACCCGCACCAGGGTCGCGGCGCACCGGAGATCGATATTCTCGAGGGCGGCGGGACGTCGATTTCGTCGTCGATCCAGATCGGACCGGGCATGCCCACCGACTTTCGCACGATCTATCCTTCCGATGACACAAACACTGGCTGCACCTACACGTATACTTGCAAGACGAAAGGCGCAAACGCCCCGGGTATCCCCACTTCCGTGTACGCGACAGCACGTGGACACGACTCCTGGTATCAGGGATTGCGGTACGCGGCCAACAACTTCTGCGCTACGAGCGCCAAGCTCAAGCAGAGCTACACAACCGTCAAGGCTGCGATCGACAAGGGCGTGACGGACAACGTCTGCTCTCTCACAAACTGCCCTGCGTCGAAAGACCCGAACGCAGACTTGGGGTTCATCGACAACTCGACCTCACAGCACTGGGGGATCAACACGAACGGCATGTGCTTCGCGATCATGAACGCCTACTCTGGCGCTTACCTCTGCAGTCCCGGGAACCCGAGCTCGAAATGCGAGCAAACTGACGCAAAGGAGAGCGACAAAGTCGCCAAGTTTGAGTACCAGATGGACGCGCTCTCGACCAACTGGGACATCCACGTCGCCGCGTACACGGGGTACCTGGTCTACCAGCTCGAATGGATCATGGGCGACACCGGATACGTGCGGTGGATGCTCGCCGGACAGCCGCTATATGAGATCCCGGCGAGTGCGATCACGAACCCTCCGCAGGACAGCGCCAAGACCAACCCTGTGAAGATCATGATCGAAGAGCCCATGTACATGATCTTCAACGTCGCACTGTCGAGTACCTGGGGGGCCACCCCGCCAAACGCTGGGAGAAAATGCCGCGGCGACGAAACGGATGCGGTCGCGAACAAGATCTGCGACGAGTTCCCCATGTACATGAAAATCGACTACATCCGCGTGTACCAGGACGTATCCACCAACTCGACCATGCAGGTCGACTGCGATCCAAAGTCCCACCCGACAAGCCAGTGGATCCAGGATAATATCGAGTCGTACCAGGACACCGACAACATGGCGGTCGAGGTCTCGGGCAAGGCATTCTGCATGACCGACAATGACTGCACGATCTCGAGCAACACGACTAAGGTCGCCACGGGCTCGTGCGTTAACAGCCGGTGCAAGTGCACGGGCTCGTCCTGGACAGGGCCGCGATGCACGAGCACGCTGAGCACCGTGACAGGGGGCTCGGTCTCGTACGGTCCACCATGGTACGTCGCGCTTGCCACCTCGGGGCTGACGATTTTTGCCACGCTGGTGGCGGTGTTCACCTCCACGCGAGCGGACCAGAAGGACGAATTCATGCGCAAGAACCAGCAGAGAATCGCGCCTCAGTCGGTGGCGTCAATGTCCGATGTCGGTGTCGTTGGGAAGGCACCGCTGGTCGGGAACGAGAACTACAGCACCAACTTTGTGTAAGAGAGAATCAGTGAATGAGGAGGACTAGAAACAAGTCACTACAGCCAGTGACCGTTCTATGTGTTGTAACATAATATGCATGACAATGTGAACTCTGGTTTTGAACAAATACCTTTAAAGTTGTTGGCGAAGACTGGCGAATCAACCGGCCAGCCTAGACAACGTGCTGATTGAAGTCGTCCGCGCTCTCGTCTCCAGACTCGTCATCCTCGGCCCCTCCTGCTTCTTCATCTCCATCTTCATCGTCATCCTCCGAGATGTCCATGTCGTCCAGTTGCGCCACGTGCGCCATCAGCTGCTCCAGACTCGTGTTCGCATTGTCGATGCACTTCTGAATCTCCTCCGAGCTCAGATTCTCAAACGCTTTCTGCAACCGCGTGTGCACATCGTCAAAAGTCGAGTCTGGCGTATACTGCCGCCCAACTTCGCGTTTCACGATCGCAAACACGCTCTCGATCGGCTGGAGCTCTGCATACTGGTGGCGGAGCGGCGAGAAGACGATCTCGTGACCGTGCTCTGCTGCGAGTTCACACACGACGGGCTTCATGTTCTCGTCAATGTACCGCTTGAGCTTTTCCCAGAGCATCGACCGCAACTCGGACTTCTCAAATGGGATCTCAAGCTCTGTACACGCCTGTTGCATTTGCTCCTTCGTCATCGACTTGTACGGAGTGTCCTTGGGGAGTTCGCGGTGGTGCTTGGAGTTCTCCATCACGATTGACGCGCTCTCAATGCCGCGCTCACGGAGAGCCGCGAAGAGCGCCTCGAGCCAGTTGAGGAACGAGCTGTGGTAAAACATGCCGCGAAAGTCCTTGGTCTGTTTCTTCCCGCCCTCAAAGATCACGAGCGTCTCCTGCAATAAGTGCGCATTGTCAAACTCGGAGCGCTCATCCTCGCTCGATACGTGGGGGTTCGCGTCCACGATCGCAGCGATGAAGCACAGCCGCTTGCCATTGACGGACTCCATATCCGCGGGCGTCGCGGCCTGGGCCTCGAGGTCCTGCTCGTCGTTCGCGTCAAACACACTGCTGTCATCGCGCGCGTACTTCTCAAACACGTAGCTTTCGCCCACATACACGATGCGCTTGCTCCCGTTCTCCCCTTTCTCTTCTTTTCTCTGTTCATCCAGTAAACTTGTCATCTTCACCAGAAAGGCATCGCGCTCAAGACTGTTCTCCTTGCGCAGCGTGTAGCTCAGCACACCTCTCTTCGCGCCGCGCTTGTACCCGATGCGGTTCAGGAACCGGTTCACGGACCGCAACGTGGATGTCGTGGCTTTCGGCGACGAGCGGTCCACGTGGATGAAGCCTGCGGTCTCGAGGTGGTTCACCACGTCTCTCGCGATCACGCGCAGCTTGCCGGCCCTGCGGGTGAGTATAAAATCGTGCACAGACGACACGACCGCGTGCGTGTGCGGCACGAGCGTAGCCTTCTTGGCATAGTTACCCGCGGGGCGAGCCACCGCCTTGACCTCCAGTCCGTTGCAGTAGTCAGCCCATACTTTCGCAACGAGATCCTTCTTGCGGTTTAAGAGCTCCGCGATGCGCTGCGTGGCGTTCGCGCCTTCAAACTGCCTCTTCTTCGTCTTCTGGGTCGTGGGACTGGACGAGCTGGTCTCTGCAGCCACAGGCGGCACCGCTTTCTTCACAGCCTGCTGCGCGTGGTGCTCGTAGCGCAGTTTGGCCTGCAGCAGCAGGATGTCGAGCTTCTCCTCGGTCGAGACGACCGCTGGCCGCTGCTTCTTGACGAACGCCACGATCTCCTGAAGCGCGTCGTCGCCCACGGACGTCTGCGGGCGTTGCTTGCGCTTCGCCGCACTCCTAGACGTAGACGCAGTGGCATGAGCAGCAGCGCCTTGTTTGTCTCCGCGGGTGCTGCTCTGCTTGGACGTCGCTACCGCATTGCGCGCGCTGCGCCGGCGTCCGACCACAGCGGCGAGGCTCGTTGGCGCCATCTTCTTGTCTTTCGAAATGCTTTTGTTGCGCTTGTGCAGCGAAATGGCCACTGTACAGTATGACCTGCTTAAGATTGAATATCGAGATTGACCACATTTTAGAGGTCAGTACGGTAATGGTTTACGATTGATTTATCAGGATCACAAACAAACTTTTATTATCTTTTGATTCGTCAAAAACACAGAAATCAGTTTTGATTGGCGGAGAATCAAATAGACGAACACAAATCTGAATCTGAATCTGATAATAACCGTCTTCAAAGGACCTCCAACCGTCCACAGAGCTCACTCCTTCGCAACCATCTCAAGCCCTGCATCCTCGCCAAGAGCTCCGCTAACTCCAGGTGCCGTCAGCACCTCCGTCGACTTTTCGGCATCCGCAGCAGCTTTCTGCTTCTTCAATGCCCGAAGTAGCTTCCGCTCTTTGCGCATCGACACCGCAACGACCCCACACGTGGCAAGCATCGCGAGCGCGAAGGTTGCCACTGTGACAACACAGGGCGGACCGAACGACCGCTTGCCGCCTTTTTTCGAGCTGCCTGCTGGAGTGGTGCACCGCGGCCCGGTCCACGACGCGACCGAAGTGCACATACACCGGTTGTCCACACACGAGCCTGTGCGGATCGACATGGCTTTCATGCTCGTGGCGATCGTGCAGTCCGTGTCGGAGCGGCAGAACGCCTTCCCAGGTACCTCAACTGCCTTGTTCTCCGCGTCCTCGTACTCATCAATGTGGTTTGCGATCCACTGGCTCGTAGGGTGGGACTTTGGATCACAGCCGACTTGCATCTTGGAACCTGGCGAGGTATCCTGGTACACGCGGATATAGTCAATCTTCATGAACATCGGGAATGAGTCGCAGATGCGATTGGTGACAGGGTCCTTGCCGTCGCCTCGACACGGTTGTCCTGGGTTCGGCGGCTGCGTGCCCCAGGTACTCGACAGTGCGACGTTGAAGATCATGTACATGGGCTCCTCGATCATGATCTTGATCGGGTTGCTCATCCGATCATCTTGCGGTGGGTCCGTGATCGCACTCGCTGGGATCTCGAAGATCGGCTGGCCGGCGAGCATCCAGCGGGTGTAGCCCTCGCTGCCTGTCACCCACTCGACTTGGTACACCAAGTAGTCTGTGTATGCAGCCAAGTGGACTGGCCAGTTGGCAGAGAGTGCGTCCATGTGGTACTCAAACAGCTTGACGTTGTCGCTCTTTGGGATACTACGCTGCTCACACGTGGCGCTCGGATTGCCCGGACTGCACAGATGAGCCCCAGCGTAGCCGTTCATCGTCGGATAGCACATACCATTCGAGTTGATCCCCCATCTTTGCGCTGTCGATTTGTCCATGGGGCTCAGATCCGCGTTCGGGTCTTTCGATGCCGGGCAAGTGATTACTTCGCACGTGTTCTCAGTGATACCTCTTGCAAGCGACGCCCTGATAGTCCTGTAGTTCTGTTTGAGCTTCTCGTCAGGTATGCAAAAGTTGTTCGCCGCGTACTTCATGCCCTGATACCACGACTTGTGTCCTCGCGCAGCGTACAGTTTCGTGGGGATTCCAGGCACGTTTGCACCTGGGGTCGTACACGTGCTGGTGTACACACACAGAGGACTCGGATCGTCCTTTGGGGGTATGACCCGGAACGAGCTCGGCATTCCCGGCCCGAGCTGCATCGATGACGAGATCGACGTCCCGCCGCCTTCGAGGATATCGATCTCCGGTGCGCCGCGACCCTGGCGCGGGTTCAAACCATGCCCTGGGTTTGCATTGCATGCGCTGATGCGCTGGTTGTAGCTCGGGAACACTGTGTCGTCGCACTCATTGTAGGAAAACGGCCACATGCGCGTCGTCGACGCGCTGAAGATCGCTCGACCAAGGTTGCCCATCATCCAGACGCCGGGCCACGTCGGATAGTACTTAATCGAAGACGTGCGTGCGCGCGGTCCGGCGGGAATGTCTGGATTCCCGGATTTTGAGCTGACAGCGCCAGGCAGCTGCGCGCGGACTTCGACCACCCCGCCCTGGAAGCAGAACTTGTTCCACGACTGCACCATTGCGCCGCGGTAGTGCTACTCGCAAAGAGCATAATGAGGAGATATGTCAGAAGGCGGTCAGTATCCTGTACATACACGCACAAACGCCATACCTCACAGAGCACTTACGAAAGTGACGTTCTTGTAACCCGGTTCGTTTTGATAGTCGTTCCACACTTGTACGTCAATGACCTCGTCCTGGACCTTGATGTAGAAGTAACACGTTTCATCTTCGTCGTCACACGCGGTCGACGTCATGTTGTGCGAATACACCTCCAGCGCCGCGTTCACGCCGTCGGGTTTTTCGAGCGATGTCCACATGTGGTCCTCGCCAGGCTTAAACGATCTCCCCGGCGTGTTGAACTCATCGCTCATCACGAGGTCCCAGCTATCCCCTCGTGAGCTGATGTGCACCTGGCGATCTGCGGGCGTCGCAGGGTCGACCCACGCCCGGATTCCCGACTTGGCGTCCAGGCACCTCTCCGCTTGGACACTGGCGAGTCGACACCATCTTAGACCTAGGGCAAGCACCACAAGAGCGCGGAGCGATCCACAGCAGGCCATAGTTTCCCTTTTTCTCTTTGCTTTTTGTAAGCACGCAAAGATTGCGAATACCAGCACTACTTCCTCCTCCTTGAAGTGTCAGAATCAGAAACTCAGATCTAGCAGAATGGCGGTCCTCACTTTAAAGTTGCTAACTGTCTGATAATTCGTTGATGACTCTGATTCCCTATTCTTTTGTGAGGGAAGAAGGTCGCCCTTCTATCTCCGTTTCAACGAAATAAGGAGACAGGGCGCGGCTCCTTTACACTGGAAATTCAAGTCAATTAGTGTCACCGAACTTAAGCGAGTGGAGAAAGTAAAATCGCCTGTCTCACATTGAAACTACCGCGAAAAGTCCAACTGCCATATAAAAGACTTGACCTTTCCCAGTCGAGCAGAAATTACTGGGAAAGTTCTGTTTGGTCCAGACGAAATGGACACACATTTCGATTGACACTAAAGGTAGCAACCATTGCGTCGCACTGGAGGAATACTGCCCTTACTGTACAGCGCTCTGTGTTCGCATACTCCATTTCTGAAAGCGTTCACTCACCAAAGCAGCAGCTTAGCTACTACCCAACAAGCAAACACACACACAGTCATGACGCCAGCACCAGAGAAGACGCCGCTGCTCTTGCTCACGCCCAAGTCGAAATCCTCGAAGCATCAATCCTTCCCAGCCCCGATTGAGCCTGAAGTGGATGTCCGCGCCGAGTTCCTCTCGCTAACATCCATGGCGCTACAAGTGAGTCTGTCCACCTTTGCGCGACTCGCGCTCACGACTGTGGACTACGCGTTTCTCGGCCACTTGGGCACGGTCGAGCTGGCGGCCGCGTCGCTTTCGACCGTGTGGACGAACATGCCGCTGATGATGATCTGGGGCGGATGCGGCGCGCTCACGACGCTCTGTGGACAGGCCCACGGCGCGAAGAACGGCAAGCTGATGGGCGTGTGGCTGCAGATGGGGATCGTGATGGCCACTATCCTGTCGATCCCTCTGTTCGCCTGCTACTGGTTCGTGGAGCTCCCTCTGTCGTATTCGACCGACGACCCTGAGGTCATCCGCCTTGGTGCTCGCTTTGCACGCATCACGTCGTTCGCATCGTGGCCGGCACTCGTGTACGTGTGCATCCGCGTGTACTTCCAGGCGATGAGCATCATGGCGCCGGTGACAGTCGTCGGCACCATGTCGATCGGCGTTGCGATCTCTACCAACTACTTCTGGATCTACGGCTGCTTTGGGTGGAGCGGACTCGGGTTCGACGGCTCACCGCTGGCTACTGTAATCGCGACGTGGTTCCAGCCGATTGCGTTGGTGGCGTACTGCATGCTGTACAAGAAGATGCATCTCCAGGCGTGGGGCGGCTGGGACTTGAGCGCATTCACTGTGGACCGCATCAAGACGTACGCGAACCTCGCGATCCCTATCGCGATCAGCAGTCTGATCGCCGACATCGCGGCTTCAGGGCTGGCACTCATCGCGGCAAAGTTGGGCTCGGATGTCATCGCTGCAAACGCTGTCATCTCGGGGCTGTGGGGACTCTCGTGGGCGCTCTTCTGGGGGTTCGGCTGCGCTACGCAGATCCGCGTCGCAAACTGCCTCGGCGCGAATCGCCCGCAAGCTGCCAAGGTACTGAGCAAGCTTGGGTTCATCTGCACGGTTGTGTGCGTCGCGCTGCTCGCCACGACCGCGCTCTCTCTTGGCGAGACATTCTTCCAGCTCTACTCGACGGATGACGCCCTACTCAAGCTCTGCATGATCGTGCAGCCGATCTTCGTTATCGGGTTCATGATCGAGTCCATCGAGATGCTCGCCTCGTCGGTGCTGAACGCCATGGGCGAAGCGAAGATCGTCGCGTGGGCGAGTTCGCTCGCAATTTGGTGCGTTGAGCTGCCGATGGCATACGTTGGCGCGATAGTGCTCGGATACGGCCTCCCAGCGCTTTGGTACTCGATTTACGCGATGGAGATCGTGAAACTGATAGTATTCAGCATCAAATTATCGCGAACCGACTGGAACAAGATGGCATACATCACAACAGAGAATATGGAGGTCGCAGACATGACGGAGCGCGAATTGGAGGAAGAGGCGCTGAACTGTGCGGTGGCGGAGGGCGGCAACGCGCCGCCGGGACTCATCAATGTCCCACGGACGTCACTGACGCCGATCCCGACGCCCTCAAGCGTCTCGTCTCACCAGTGGGACGACGACGTGCTCTAGAGGACGAAACAGCAAGTCCATCGATCGCATGACACACAAGAGGAAGGCCATCGGATTTGGATTCTATAGAGTTGATGACAGTAGATAGTTATGTTGACAGTGCACGAGCAATGGCCATTCGCTGACATACTACATTGCGCGCTTATGTTGCGTTGTAGCCGGTGTGTTATTAAGTGCCTTCCTCAGGCACCTCAGAACTCTCGATACGCACAGCATCGTGTATCCCCACGCGTTGAGGGTACACACACTGCAGATCGAGGGCCGTGGATGTGCAGCAAGCACATGAGTTTGTCAGGTCGGCAATATCATGATACTTCGGCGATCTGCGCACGCATGAGCAGAATACAGTGTCCTTCGTGGTTCCTGAGCCGAGCGAGTACAGTTTTTTTTAATAGAACATTTCCTGATAAATAGAGCATTTTTAGTAAAGTTTAATGTTTTCTACCAAAGAAACTGCGCTCTCTTTTTGTTGACCACTCTCAGTAAAAAGTGAGCGAGAAGAGTGGTCCAAGACCCTGATTTGTGTGCTGCGACCGTGCACAGATGCCAGCTCTGTAAACCTCAGGTCCCATCGAATCGTATCGTATGGCGCGGTCACTCCCGCGCAATGCTTGCCCATGTTGATGGTCCTACACAGGATGCTGGATTGAAACAAGAGAGTGCAGGTGGGTTGGAAGTATGTCCGATGGCTTTTCATTTATATACAAATAGCACCTTACGTTTTGTCTCCATTCTTCTTTACTCCTGGTGGGCAAATGGTCATACGTTTTGCACGCCATGGCTGATCTCGTGGATGTGGTGGTCCATTCTGCTGCATTTGGAGCTAGGAGTGACAGTATCATCTATCGATCTCCATCCCGCGCATTTTACCTGGGTGGAAAACGGAGGAGGGGGATCCAAAACCACTGAATTGCATACGAAGTGCATGGCTTTTGCAGAGGGCCACTCGCCGCTTTGATTGGCTGGCATGCTCCAGAGTGGGATGCTCTCAACGCTGAGGAGGTCCGTTTGGGTTTCGCCGCGCCAGCGAAATCGAGGGTGGATGGGGCTCCAGGATCTGGGTGTACAAATGATGGCAAACTGTAATGGGCCTTAACCAGCCATTACATGAAGGTGGATCTGTTTGACAGATCGTGTGCCACATACCACCTTCAGTGTGCATTGCAGAGGCAAAAGACAAAGGGATTACGGTACAACAGGTCCCTGCATGCACGTGTGACGTCATCTGATGACGTCACGAAGGTTCTCTGTACTAATCAGTGCAGAGTGTTGACATTCATGTACCAATCAGTACAGAATGATGGTTCCTGCTTTGGGGAACCTCGCTGGTGACGCGTGCGACGTGTCACTGCGGGTTGAAGTGATGGCGCGAGCCAATCACTTCACAGGGAATTTTCCACAGGACTTCAAGTTCAAGGTCCTATGGGTTGAACCTCAAGTGTACCCAAGGTTTTATATATCAGTTTAGTAGGTTTATCTCTGCATGTGTAGGTTTTATTCATAAAACGTGTAGGAGCCCTTGAGGCTAATTAGGAGTAGCGACAGGAACCATAACAGCATTTTAATTCAGTTGCAAATTT
>JAADVN010000344.1:0-21290 GCA_023335535.1 Globisporangium spinosum | reverse complement strand
TGGCCGTGTAGATCTGCACATTGGGGCCGAAGAGCGTGCGCGCGCCGATGCGGATCTCACAGACGTCGAGCAGCACGCAGTTAAAGTTCATGAACACGGAGTCGCCCAGATGGATGTTGTAGCCATAGTCGCAGCGGAACGGCGTCTCGATCAAAAGGTTTTTGCCAGCGGAGCCCAGGAGCTCTTTCAGGATGACGTTCGAACCGTCACTACCCAGAGTCTGCTGGTTGTACTTGGCAACGAGCTCTCTCGCGCGCAGGCGCCCCTGCAGGAGCACCTCGTCCGTGGAATCGTACAGATCGCCGCGCAGCATCTTTTCTTTCTCGGTCGCCATGGTGAACTTGGTAGTTGATGAGTGTACTGGAAAGGGGGATTTAGCTCCAGAGTTAACAGCGAAGGGGGAAATTAGGGAATGAGGAGCTCTTGCGAGTGGTGACTGTCTGGCACTGGACGTGCTGCTGATTGAAAAATTTAGATTCGCCTTCAGCAAGAAGATCCCTATCGAAGCCTTGTGATTGGGCGAGATCACCAAATCACAAGCCGCCACGCAGATATGCCTCACTCTCTTCAAGTGTTTACGACCGACGCATTCGACCGCAGATGTCTTGCTAAAAGCACACAGTTGCGGTGTGGTGGTGCGCATCGTCACCGACGCCGCAGAATCGTTCAAGAACATTTCAATGATCAGTCTCCTCGATCAGTTCGTGCCAGTCCAGCTGACGGGTAAAATTCAGCATCAAAAGGTAAATCACCACCTTTTACCACCTCTCTCTCTCTCTCTCTCTCTCTCTCTCCTTCCTTAGGACTGATGTCTATTTCCCAGTTTATGCTGATCGACAACGAGTTTTTGCTCTATGGTAAGCCGCAGATATTCACTACTGAGGTATGGAAACCTGTTGTGACTGACATTTCTATTGTCCCATTTTAGGGTCTTTCAACTTTAGCACTCGAGACGTGTTGAAGAACCATGACACCATCACGATCCATCGTGCGGGACCGATGTTCCTCGACTTTCGGAGAATCTGGGATAGGCTCTACTGGACGTGATCCGATCATACGCACCAGTAGTTTTTCATTTTCTAATACATATTCGAATTGATTTCCACACGAAGCAACACTTGTAGAGCAATGGAAGAGCTCTCTTAAGGAATATCGCGGGCACGAGCACCTCTTTAGATCAACTTCTCTAACTTCAAGCTCGCCACGGGGCTTCTTTGCGGCAAGCCCATCACGATCGGCGAGGATGTGTGGGTCGGCGGCGCGGCGATCATCCTTCTCGGTGTGACGATCAGCAATGGCTCGGTGATTGGAGCGGATAGTGTGGTGACCAAGGACGTGCCTCCCATGTGCGTGTACGCGGGCAACCCGGCCAAATTCATCAGGAAGATTGAGTAGCATAGACTTGCCCTCCATGGAGGAGACCGATGCATTCATTGCCTGAGATCATAAGGTGAGCGCACCGCCAAATGTTGAGGCTTCACAGGAGTAAAGTTGATCGAAGTTTCGGCAGTGTGTTTATTGTGATCTCTGCGGTACATCATTTACCTTGTGGCTCTGCATCCCCTCGTTATGCATACAAATCATCCACAAAAACAAGCCAATGATGATGTAATCCAGTATGATTATATTTGAAATGTAAATTATCATATTTAAGGGGTTATGTATTGGATTTGGAAGGGTGGCGGATATAAATACAAACTCTACCAAAATGGCGGCGGTGAGGCTCATATAGGAAAACCAAGCCAACCAGAAAGAGCTGCTGTCACAATAGAGGGTGGCGGATTTAAATAGAAACTCAACCACGACGGCGACGGATGCCGACACATCTGAGACGACCTGAGTCACATCTGAGTTCTGTAGTTCACTTAGATCAGTACTTCAGTGCCACCCTGGGCTCGCTCCTTTCCCCTCCCTTCGTTCGTCGCTCTCACTCTGAAAACCCCTCAAGCCCACAACCCATGCAACATGACTCGCCACCACTCAAGCCAGCGCCAGAGCGCTCGTCAACTTCCTCCACCTCCTCCACCATACAACAACATCACTGACGAGATGGTTCGGGCGGCGCATCTCTTGGTCACGTATCCCCAAGAGGGGTGGACGCTGGCTCGAGTGGCGCGCCTGCTCTGGGTCGTGCGACGGACCCTGCAAGACCGCCTCAACGCATACCGGCGTTAGCTCTTTGAACGAGCCCCCCGCGCCCAGCCCCAACCGCAACTACCAGTGACGGTGGAAACAGATGCCGCCGAGACCGACGAAGAGGCCGACCAGCACGACAACGACCTGGAACGCGAGCCGGATTACGGAGGGGGAGCTGGAGCAAGAACACAAGCACGGTTATCCCCCTTCTCATTTCCCCCCTCTGAACATGGAGCCTTAGAGGCACAAACATCTATAGAACAGGCTGATCGAATCCAATCAGGCCAAAACCAATCTATTCGTACATCCGGACGTACAAATCCAGAGGTGGGCGTTCGCGAAATATTCGTTGGAGGCGAGTCCTATGTCGGCACACTGGGGTTTCCGGATCGCGTCCTCCCCCGTGAAGCGTATTTTTATCGGGGAGGATGCCTCGTAACCAACTGCAGGAAGGTGCACGATGAAGGTTCGTCGCTATGCAGCTTACTCGCATTTATTAGTCGGGCGGAATGGTACATTGATGTGTGTGCTTATGTCATTACACGCCGAGAAGTAAGTGTTGCGACTCGCTCAATTTATTTTACTGATCCATTTATCTAACATTTTTTATGTGCGTTATCTTATCCTTAGATTGCAGGAACCTCCTTCCTGGAGCAAGCCGAAAAAGAGAGAGCTGCCTACCTCGCGCGTTTGATCACATTGGCACCCAACTGGACTGGGGACTGTTGTGTTGCTGATGGGCTCTCTCTATGGACCAGCCCCCCTTCCCCACCACCACTACCACCAGCGAATCTGCTAACAACACGATTGCGGATCTGCAGATCCACCTCGAAAGAAACATTGCGCTGTTGCTGTTCTCGGCTCTCGCTCGTGTCGCATTTTGAGATTGTGGGCTGGTCCATAGAGAGAGCCACTGCAGCAGTAGGTCCTCACGGTCGTCAGGATCATGGCGCGGCTGTTGTTGTCGGTGGGGCGAGGGTATGAGCCACTTCAACGTGCGAGGTGCTGAGTTCAACCGGACAACCCAAGAGTGGCCGGTTCTCAAACGGACCAATCGCCGATCGAGGCCCCTCCAGCGCGGACCTCGACATTCAGTGGACGAGTCGCGGTATGAATCTGTACATTGGGGCCAAACGACGTGCGCGTGCCGATGCGGATCTCGCAGACGTCGAGAAGCACGCAGCTGCAGTGCATGAATACGGAGTCGCCCAGATGGGTGTTGCAACCGTAGTCGCACCGGAACGACGCCTCTACCAAGACATCTTCGCCCACTGAGCCCAGCAGCTCCTTGAACGTTGCGTCAGCCTCAGCGCTGCCGAGCATCTACTGGTTGTACTTGGCCACGAGTTTTCTCGCGCGCAACCGTTCCTAGGCGAGCTGCTCGTCCAGGTCGTTGAAGTACTCTCCGTTCAGCATATTCTCCTTCTCGGTCACCATCGTGCCTTGCGCTATGAGTGCTGTACAAATATCGGAGGACTATGGATAATGTGGTGTTTCGAGCGCGTGTACTGGAGCGAGGAGGTCAATGGGCTGAAGTATCTGGCGATTGGAGATGGTTGCTTGTGGTTACTGTGCAATATAGCTTACCAGCTCTTCCAATTGGCTTTCGCCAGGAAAGTGGAACTGTAATCACACGCGATTGGAAGCGACCGGATTGGATCGCTGAGAGGTTGTTGAGCAACCAACCCCACATCCAAATGTCCATTGGCATCTTGACGAACCACCAGCACACACGTATTAAGGGCACGCCTTTTTTCCTTCCCTGGCAGGCGATTTCTGGTTTTGGTTCTTGTCAAAAGAGCGGCACACGAGTCTTCTACTAAACCCATTCTATTCACATTATAGTTTTGCTCTGCAGGTGCATGGTATGCAGTTTAGCCGAGTGGATCTGCGAATTCGGGCGGTCAAAAGACACCTCGGAGCCCCTGGCACTTATTCGGTTGTTGTCGCTCTACTTGCTCTGCTAAGCAGATTCGAATAGCGCTGTGCGCGAGAAGGTGGTCCTTGTGGCAGATGTGCCCGGAAGTCCAGGCCGCCGTCTGCCATTGTGGCTTTTCGACCCTGGTGTTATCTGTATATCTCACTCTTCGTGGCACAGGTCATGATGAAGACTCCTGTTTTGCATAGTGCCAACCACGAGTTGTTTCACTTGTAAAGCTGCAGCCACGAGCCGTCGAAGGCACTGCCAGTAAAGGCAAATTTCATCCGCTTCGAGTTCTTCATCATCACTCCTTTGTAGGCAGGACCTCAATCAGCTGCGCCATGCCGCCGTCCGCATGCGAGGCGACGTGGCAATGCGTCAAGATGCGGCCGACCATGTGGTCCCGTGGCGTGAAGCGGATCTGCACCTGGGTCTTGAACAGCGGGATCGTGTCGCGCCACTCGCCAACGCCGAACAGGATGTTGTCCGGGTCCGCCGTCGCTGCTCGCTTCGTGATCTGGAAGTGCGATGAGTGCATGTGGAATGGGTGGTTCATCGTGTGGCAGTCGTGCTTCATGTCCTTCGATCCAGCGACGATTTGCTTGGCGGCGTCTGTCTCCAGATGCATCAGGTGCTTCTCGGTCGAGAAGTTGATGTTGTCCTGACGCTCGAGCTCCATCAGCGGCGTCTCATCGCAGTGGTGGTCGCCGTAGTTCTTCACCGTGAGCTCCCACTCCTGCGGCTCGTCCACGCGCATCGAGTAGTTGACAAACTTGTGGTGGAACTTCTGCTTGTTCACGCCGTAGACCATCGAGTTGTCCTGGTCCATCCAGATCGAGAACTCGTAATTGTACTTGTTCTTTGATGGGACGCCCGAGGCCTCGACCTCGACGCTGTTGCGCATGTACAACGGCAGCTGTGGGAGCGCCTTGGGCACGCTCATCTCCATCTTCTCGTCGCCCAGAACTCGCAGCGATATGATCTTCTGCGACGGCACGCGGTGCTGGTTGATCTTGCCCAGCAGGTGGTTGCGCTTCGGACTCGACTCGGTCTCCATGAAGAACGTGCCTGCGCTCTTGCACATCACTGCCAGGTCTGCGCGTCCGCCCGGCGGAATCACCACGACGTTTCGCTTCTCCGGCGCCTTCCAGTAGATGCCGTCCATCGCGAGCACATGGAACTCGCAGTCCGGGGCGATGAGCTCCACGACGTTGTTCGCGATCGCGTTGATGTAGCGCAGGCGCTTGAACTCACCGGGCTTCATGTGCACCTCTGGGAGGTACTGCCCGTTCACGTACGCGTGCAACAGCGACGTGTCGTTGAGCGGCGAGTTGCGGTCCACGCGCAGGTCCACCGGGAACATCTCCTGGTCTTCGCTGTCGTCCTCGCTGCTGTCGTCATCCATGTCCATGCCGCTCATGGCGCCCATCTGCGCCGTGCCGTTGTCGTACTTGTTCTTGAGCGCGTTCACGATGCAGTCGAACGTCGTGTGGCAGTTCTCCACGCAGATCGCCTGGAGGATGAGCACGAGGTCGTCCATCTTGGCGATCTCCTCGGGGAAGTCGCCGGGGCGGTCAATCACGATGAGCGCGCCGGCCATGAGCCCCGACAGCTGCGTGTTCACGATGCCGTGCGTGTGCGGGTGGTACCAGAACGTGCCGGACGGGTGGTCGGGTCGGATCTCGTACTTATACACGCTCTTGGCACCTGGTGCGACGTTGTGGAGCACGTTGTCGGCGCGGCCTTTGGGCGACACGTGCAGCCCGTGCAGGTGCACGTTGGTCATGTTGGCGTCGCCGTCGCCCAGGTCGTTCGTGATGTGCAGCAGCAGGCGGTCGCCGGGACACACCTTGATGGTCGGCGCCGGCACGTTGCCGTTGTATGTGCGCGTGTTGAAACCCACGTAGCGGCTCTCGAAGCGCTCCATGCGTACTGTGAGGTTGACGTGGAGCTCGCTCGGCTCGTTCTCGAACGCCAGCGGCCGCGCACGCGTCGTCGTCGCGTTCTGCTGGAAGTACGCTGCCATGTCGTTCCAGCGCTTCACGCAGGGCGACTCGATGACGTTCGGCTGCATTAGAGGGAGGTAGTCGTCGTGCGCGCAAACGCTGGCGGTCAGCAGGAAGAGCGCGAGGGCGACGGCATGAAGCAGCAGCAACAGGTGAGGAGCCATTCTGTGTGGGTATGTGCGGTGTCTATGAAGGAGGAGGGGGCTTAAATATGTGCTCCGCGTTGCGACTGCCTCATGAAATGGGAATGTAGAGGAAGAGCGAGCGAGCGAGTGAGCCATGAGAAGAGAGGCGCGAAGCTAATCGCATTGATGGCGTCCAGGAATGTGCTTTCGTGCCAGCTGGTGGGGGTGCAACAGAGAAACAACGCACTGAAAACCGTTAAGAGAATTTTTAAGCCAATCAGAGGGAGTAAGATTCAGTATCAGCCAATCACGAGAAGTGAGGGTGATGTGCTGAAAACCAGCTGGCTGTCGCTTAGCACAAGTGGAGAGAGTGGTCTGAACTCTTAGTTGTTAGAAGCGACAGAGCAAGAGTTCAGTTTTGCTTGAGAAGCAATGACGATTGACCCCCCACCATTGAAATGAGTAAGTCTTGCTTGCTTGGTGTTGTGGTGGAGGAGGAGGAGGAGGATCTTTTCTGGGTCATGAACACTCGAAGCGGATTGATCACTGCGCTGTAACAAGCGACTCAACTCAGTAAGTGGACCCATGCGCATGATCTGCGCTTCAGCTGCGAGTGTGAAATGGGGAGTCCTCCACTTTAGAACAAACTGCGCCTTGACAAGCAAACAAGACCGTCGCAAGTACCAAATGGGAAGAGACACCAGTGTATTGTCTGCGTTGATTGATTGATGCGTGCTGTCTTTTGCGCTGCTGTTGAGTGAGTGAGGGTGCTCGCTCGTTGCGCTGACACTGCTGGTGAAAAGCTGATCTGCATCTTTTGCAAAGTTGGTGAGTGCGGGTCCCACCCAGCTTGGGCGGACGGACACTTGCCACTTGGGAGTCCCAAGTGCCAGATAGGTGCACTTTATGGCGCAAGGAGTTAGAAGGGCTTTCAAGGGGACTTTCCGACCAGGAAAGTGGATGTGCGATCGGCCATAGTGAAACGAAGTCGAAACTCGTTCCGCCCACCCACCCACTGCTGTCACTCCCCATACGCTCTGAACCTTCGAACGAAAGCGCCCTGCTTGAGGTGACCAAATGTATTGCGCGCTTCTATCATGAACAGCCCACCACCAATTTACCAAGTATTAAATCTATTGATTTCCCAACCAACAGTTTGTCCTTCCACATGTCGACTGAAACTCTCCGTCTTTTGAGTTCAGACGCCCAATACTCACTTACTCACGCAAACATGCCTTTTCCAATGGCGATCTCAACCAGAATTGCCGCGCGCAACACTCATTTTGCCCAGAATAGAAGAAGCTTAAAAGCTTATGTTTTGCTGTTTTTGGGCGGTGGGTTAAAACCTCGCTCTGCAACCACACATCCTGAAAGCCATACAAACACCTGATTCCTGCCGAAAAACCTCGCAACAAACACACGAAGGAAGCGGCTTTTGCTGGAAGCAAGCGGGGTTTTAGCTTCTTTTTGCGTTCTTTTGTTGTTTATGGGAGAATTTTAGAACACAAGCAAGCGCCTTGAGCTTGCTTCCTTCTTCCATTTGTTCCGCCGCAGCAAAAGCGAACAAACAGCAGCAAGCCAGGCACAGCGTCTTAACAAGCAGGTACGGCACGCTTGCTCAGAATCGTATATCCCCACCCGCCCACAGACAGGATACGAGTGAAGCGACGCGCGCGCATGAGCAAGATGCGCAACGGGTACACCAACATCAGCAGCAGCGGCGCGAGCGAGCGCGACCGCTTCGGCGCCGTGCCGCTCTCCCCGCAGCGCGGCGACCCGCTGCTCGTGCCGGGCTCAGCGTCGCTGGACGCCATGACGTCGGCCTGCATGGCCATCTCGCTTCGCGTGGTGGCCGCCACGTCGCTGCGCGCGGTCAAGAAGGGGCTCACGAGCAACCCGTTCTGTGAGGTGGCGCTCGTGCACGACAGTGGCGGCTCGTCGGGCCAGCGCCGCGAGCACAACGCGTGGCACATGGGGCAGGACCTCAAGGTGGACCAGAAGATCAATGGCTCACAGGCAAGTCAGCAGCAACAACAGCAGCAGGCGTACTCGCGCGAACTGGCGCTCACGACCACGCGCTCCAAGCCTTTCCGCTCGAACGTCGTCAAGAGCTCGCTCAACCCGATCTGGGACTTCGATGTGGACTTTGGCGACGTGGACACCGAGACCGTCGTGGGCGTGCTCTTCGTGGTCAAGCACGCCGAGAAGTTCGGCATGGTCAAGCGTGAGATCGGCCAGCTGCTGCTCTCACTGCGCGAGGTCATGGACCTCAAGATGGTGCGTTGTGTTTGTTTGTGTACAGCGCTTTGGCATGGCGAGAAGCTGACGATTGACTTATCTACTCGTGCATGTGGTTATGTTTCTTTCTCCATATAGCAACCGCCACACGAGCAGAGCTTCCATCTTCAGCCGACCGAGGAGATGCTGCTGCGCGAGGCACAAGAAGGGCCGAGCAGTCGCAAGTACGGCAAACTGAGCGTGCGCTTCAACAACTACGGGCTGACCGCCCCCGCGCCACCTCCGCCGTCGGGATCCAACTACACGACGATCTCGGAGCTACGTCCGTCCAATCTCTCGGAGACAAGCTTTGCGCACGAGGACGACTTCAGCAAGAGCGACCGCAAGATGCAACTGCACGACATCAAGGCCGAAGTGCGGAAGCTCAAGGCGTTGCACCAGACCAAGGCGAACCCCGGCGAGACGTGGTTCGCCATCGACGCCAAGTGGATCAACAACTGGCTGGTAAGGCTTGTCGTTCGCGGATTGTAGATGTGCTTGGGCATTGATCCTGACTCTGTTGTTGCTACTGTCGTGCTCTGTACAAACAGCTCTTCGTGTCCAGGTACAAGGGTGACGAGAAGTTCAACCCCGGGTCGATCGACAACATGTGTCTGATCTCGGATGACCTCATGAACGGCACGTTCCAGATCCGCGAGAACGTGCGCATGAAGAAGGACTTCCGTATGATCAATCGCGCGAGCTGGGAGTACTACCAGGACAAATACGAGGGCGGGCCGGCGATCGAAGTGCGGATCCCGCCCGACTGTGAGAACACGGTCATGTGGATGTCCGACATCAAGCTGCACGAGGTGGGGCGCGTCGGGACGGGCTACGTGAGCTCCGACTCGGACTGAAGCGGCGCATGAAGGGAGGGAGCGTAGTCGTCGTCGTCATGTGTACGTACAGTGCGGTTGATTTTTTATTTAATAACATGGAGCAAAGAAGACACACAGTTTACAAAACAGATATACAGACAGCTCTTCCTTCTTTACGGCGCCACCTCGCTCATTCGCTCTTGGGGTGCATCCACTGCGTCGGCTACTGATGCTTTTGAGTTCTTACGGTACTCCACAGCGCGCGACGGACGGCGTCTCATGAGCTCTCGCTCGATCTCGCCGTCCAGGTCGAGCTCCAGGTCGCCCAGCTCGCAGTCTATCAGCATCAAGTCGCTCTCGTCCATGGACGCGGTCGTCGGTCGCTTGGGCTGCAACAAGCTCCGCCTCAGCTTCTCCAGCTCTGCCGACGAGCGCTGCGTCTTGAGGAACATGTCACGTCGGAAGCGTTGGAACGACGCGACCGCTGGCATGGACGAGAGCACCACCGGAGGCAGGTACGGCGGCAGGTCGGCGGCCACGCGGATCGCGTTGCAGCGCAGAAAAAAGTTGCGCCAGAAGGTCTCTTCCGAGATGATGAACGCCATCGGGCTCTCCACGATCGTGGTATATTTGTCGCGCAGGTTCGGGTCGCTGAGCAGCAGCCGCCTCGCGACGTCCTTGTATTTCTATGGAATGAAAGACAGTGAGTCAGTATCGCATGCGTGGATGGCGATCGCAATAGGATCAAATGCGCGCGCACCGCGTATTGGAATGTGTAGTCGTCTTCGCCGTCGGCGTCCTCTACAAACGTGCGGCGGTACATGGTGAGTTCAAAGACCTTTTCGCGCACGGCCGCGTTCTCAACCACATCACCAAGCTCGTCACGCAGCTCCCACGGCAGCAGCACACTCGTGCTGTCCTCGCTTTCCAGGCGCGATCGTCGAGGCAACGCTGCAGACGATGATGCTAATGAAGATGAAGTTGACGACGAGGCTGTGGTCTCGTCCACCGACCGCCGCTCCTCAACCTCGTCAGACAAGTCGTCTGACGCGCTCGTAGCCGCGCTGGACGAGTGGCTCTTGCTCACGAGCTCGGGCTTGCGCTGCAGCTGGAACGACGGTGCGCGCACCTCGAGCGTCGTGAGGAACTTGGGCCGCTGCAGCACGGATGTGAGCCCTTTCGCCTGCGAGGCGAGCGTCGTGAGCGCCGCCATCGCTTTCGCGCCTGTCATTAACAGATAAAGCGGCACATGCGAGAGAGACACATTGATATGATCAGATATTTTTTTTCCTCATCATGGCGGATCCAAGAGCGCCAGCATCTTCAGACAGGCAGACGACACGCGCGACGTACTGGAGCTGGATCTCGTCAGCGTCGGCGGCTGGGTGGACTCCATGGCGGTGGAATGAAGGAGCTGGTGGAGATAACAGCACTACGGAATGGCGTTCGTGTTGCCTAATGCGCTCGGCGACGCTGTCGCGACTGCGTCCTGTGTCTTATTGCTTACTTACTCGCGCTCCTGTTCCTGTTCCTGCTGAGGTCCACCGCTGCTGTCTTCTGTTGTCTTGTTGCTGTCGCATTTTCAGAGCTGATTGACAAGGTACAGAAAACAGCATCTTGCTTTTTATTGGCTGAAAAGTTACTGACGAGCCGTTATTGGCTAATTTCACACCACTGCGCAACTGAGAGCAAGAACGTTCTTGTGTCAGCTTTGTTGTGGGAAGCCAGAGCTGTGTCACTAATGAGCAACCAAGCATCTCTAACGACGCGAATGGAGGTGCTAAAGCGATGTCGATGGTCGTGGACAGCGAGCGCGATGGACTGCCTGTGTTCGTCAAAACATCTTGCGACTGTGAAACGCGGCCAACGACATCCATCCCAAGCGACTCGTGAGCAGCCTCAAAATCGAGTTGAGAAGGCCGTGTGCAACCCCAAGCAAGCGTCAACAACCGTCACGTCCAAGAGCGGCGCGCAGATCACGCTCTACAGACACCAGCAGTTTGCGACCTGCGAGCAGGGCAAGCTCTTCATTCGGCAGCTCGCGCTCGCACAGGGCAAGCGCGTACTGATCGACGGCGAGCGGCGGCAGCAACACCATGTTTGCAGGCAAGCCCAAGACCAAGTGCACCTTCACCCCTCTTCTCGGTGCAGACAAGTTGAGGTCCCCACAGGCTGAAGAACTTGTACGAGAGGAAGGCGGCGGCGATAATGATAAAACACGAAACTGAATTGACACCGATAGATTGAGGTTCCCGCTCATCAAGTCCGCCAATTGGCCAGATGCTACTCGATCTGCTCCTGCTACGACACCAAGCTGTTCTTGGAGCCATTGGAATAATCGCCTTGATTCGGCATGATTCGCATGGATTTTGGGTGAGGATACTGGCAGTGCTTGCTGTAGAATTCGGCTCGCAGCATTGTTTTTCTTTTGTCATCTCACTTGTTATCTGTTGTGCGAATGCTGTGTAATCTTGGCTGCAAAATAGCTTGCATTACCAGATTGGGTGGGTGAGATATCATACCAGCGGATACGGCTCGTGAAGTCTGAAAGCGGCTCTTTGTCGACATGCCAGCGCCAAAACAGATAGACTCCCAACGCACCGATTGGATAACCACTAGGTTCTTTGATGCGAATGCACGGTCCGATTTTCAGTCTCCAGAACTTCCAGTCTCCCGAATTGGTTTGTTTTGCCTTGGCGCAAGTTCACAACGAGAGCTGGGCACTCGATGCCGATTTGAAGTCCCTCTTTTTCCAGCATCACATGATGCAGATCTGGGAGCTCCATATTCCGTGCTGACTCGCTACAGATCATCGCAAAATGAGATAGAAAGAAGGTGAGCAGGTTACGAAGGTTGACACTCCATTCGCGCTCCGAGTTCTCGAGGTGGAACGCTACGCTCTGCATCTGAGCCACTGTCGTGTAGCTGTCCAGCATTGTCCGAGCGCCACGATCGTCGTATTTACGTTTACTACTCGCGTTTTCCTCGGCTTGTAGTTGTGGAGCTGGTGCTTGGCTGCATCACATCGCCGAGTCGATGGCTGTTCACGCTTAATTGTTTCTGGTGTTACCAGAGATCAACTACCGCTGAGGCGTAGCTCCGAACTGTGGAAAAGCTGATCACGTTTGGAGCGCTGGTTTTGTCTATATACTTTCGCTGTCGTCCGAGGACCTCCTTTTCGTGCCACTGGTTGAATTCGTTTTACTTCGATTGGTATGCTTTGGTTGTGGTGCTGGTCCTGATTGTGATGGCTTTGTGGAAGTTTGTTTGCATGGACGCTTCCATCTCAAGCTGCGTCAAAAGGTTCTCCACCCTGAGCGAGTTAGTTTGATCTGTGGAATTGCTGCTCGGATGAACGTGTGTGAAAGAAAGGGTGACCTGGAGAACGGGCTAGCCTAAATTACAATTCTCAATCAGATTGGGGCATCCAATGAGTAAGAGGAAGAATCCTGATGGTGAATATCTATGGCATTTGACTCTATGTGCTGAACTATTCAGATGTATTCGACCGGAAACGTCGAAAGTGCGACCTGCTGGGACCCGAGGGGTAACATAAATTATAGTTATCAAGCTCGTATTTCGCTGTTTGGAGCCACCAGCACAAAGGTGGTGTCAATCGTACAAGTGCTGAGCTTTGCTCGCATTTTGCTCTCGCTGGAAGCGTGCGTGATCCAGCTGCCCTCGCAAAGCTGGAAAACGCTTGGCTCACACGCCTTCGACCCTCAAATGTGAGGCGATTCTTCATTTCTCCTGTCAGTTTTTTGCTGATTTTTGTGGCTCATGCAAATCAATAGGGCTCGGGTTCATCAATTTCGCGATATGCGCCCGTTGGAAGTGCAGCATGCTTTACGCAGTGCACAGAAGCCGTATGAACCAGAATATTTTACAAAAATGACTGCCAATGACAAGTCCGTTTTCTATAATTAACACTGTGTATATCTAGTGTCGATTTGAGAAATGAAAAAAATATCGAAGGTAACTCTTGTCAACCCACCGCTTATTCCCTCCGCCATACACATTCCAAGTGAAAAATAAACATTCTCTCCAACCCATCGGCAACTCCCGTCCCATCACCACAAAGCAAAAGCGAAGAGCGCCATTCCATTCTCGCATTCTCTCCACCACCCCGCGCACTGGTACAAGAAAGCCACTTGCTCACACAGGCAGAGGCGCATTTGCTCCATTGCACACACACACAGAGGACCATGCTGTATCAGCTCTTCCTCACTGCAGGCGCGCTGCTCGCCGCCGCGTATGCGTGGCCGACTGCGGACGCGCTCGGCACGAGTACGTCATCCCCATCGCTCGCATGAGCGTGATGACTGGACTGCCTCACTGAGCTGTTAACTAATGAACGAATGAACTCAATCTGTGCGTGAATGTGTGTATATGCTGCAGACTACGACCACGACGGCAATACGACGTACTGCTGGGCGATCCCGCAACCGCCCAAGAACACCAAGCTGAACGAGACGGACCGCGTGGACGGCTACTCGGGCAGAGCGAACTGCCCGATGATCATGACGGTCACGCTCAGCCAGTACACGGTCGCGCCGTTCGACACCGTGAACGTCACGTGGACGGTCAGCGCGGACTTCTCGCAGCACAACGCCGTGAACATGACCAAGGTCGTGTACGGCCCGGACTCGGCGGGCAACCCGGCGCAGATCGTGCACTCGAATGTGCACTCGTGCGTCTTCGGCACGGGCTGCGATCCGTTCAACGACGGCGAGCAGCTCGTGGACAAGACCACGAACAAGATCGCCAACCTCTCGGACAACCACGCGACGTTTACGGACACGCTCAAGTTCTCCAAGACGGGTGACTACTCGATCCTGGCGCACATCATCATGCCGGACTCCAACGCCTCGAAGCGCTTCGACTACGCGGTCTACGCGGAGCTCGTCGTCAAGGACGCGACGCCGGCACCAGCGACTGTGATTGAGGAGACACCTGCGCCTACCCCCGTGACGACGAAGAATAAAGGACTCTCTTCGGCGGCGACGATCGGGATCATCGTGGGCGGCGTGGTGCTCGTCGTGGCGCTGATCGTGGCGGCGGTCATCTTCCGACGACGCAAGAACGACCTGATGTCGCCGAGCCAGGGCTACATGGCACCGCCGGCGTACGACGCGAGCGTGCAGTTGCTGACGGACGATGCCAAGAAGGGTAATACGGGCGGCCGCGGCGTGTCGGACCAGCTGACGGACACTGGCACCACCGCGGGCTTCCAGAGCGCGTGGAGCGGACCTGTTGGTGGTGTTGGCAATGGTGGCGGCGCGAGCGGCCGTCCGTCGCAGAACCTCGACGGCACTGGCGTCTCGAACGTCTCTGGCTCTTCGTACGCGTCGTCCTCGTACGTGATCGAGCGGGACTCACAGATGGGGAACCCGAGCCAGTCGCGTGGCACAGCGGCCGGCGCGGCGGCCATGTACCGCGACAGCTCGGTGTCGTCGAGCACTGCCGCCAACACGGCGACCGCTGCGCCGCCACGTGCTCGTCGTGTCGACAGCGACGTGGAGCTCTAAGGACGTTGCCATGAGTAGCTGCTGGGTAAGCAGCTGAGCTGAGCTGTTGGGATAATATATTAACGTGTTAACATCCGCGCGCCTGCCTCCCTGCACGAAAGAAGAAAATGAAGAGAAAGCGTCGAAGTATTTTACGGAAAGGGCGGAAATCCCATTCGAGCTGTTCGCAGCAAATCCGCATATGCACAGCTCACTTGTGTTCATCCGCGAAACAAGCCAGTCAGTCAGTTAGTCATTCAGTCAATCAGTCAATCAGTCAGTCAGTCAGTCAGTCAGTCAGTCAGTCCATTCCCATTATAATGGTGTGGGTGGTATGTAAAATTGTTGAGCTTGTGACTCCACTGAAAGAGAGCGTGAAGCTGTTGTGGCATTGTGCATGTGGGCGGATCCCATTTCGTGCTCACTCGCGATGACTCGTTGAGTCGATTTGCTGCTGCTGCATGTGGATTTCGCACACTGCAACACACACACCCATGTTGAGGCTTCTTCTTTACATTGGTTTTATTGTATGTCCTGCCTCAGAAACGGAAAGCTTGATGCTTGTTTCATGCCTTCAACGTATTGCTTCGCGAAGTGGCGCATGGATACAACTTTTCCATGTTGCAAGCGGTGGCTTTTGTGTGTGTGTGTGTGTGTGTGGAAGGATTGATCAATCCGATCGGTCAATCGATCCATACAGTACGCAAGTGAGCCTGCTGGTCATACAATCTCGATGGGCATCCCTTCCATGCTGCCATCTGTGTAGACGGCGCACTGTGCCCATCCATCTCATGTATGTATACCCTTTGCAAAACGATTCATTCCGATAATCTTCTTGGAAAGGTAATAAACACTATAACCCATGATGTGGTACCCTTTAAATAGTATTCCCTTCTCATGCGCATTTAATTTCGATGACGCAGTTGTCCTGATGCCCCTAGCCCTCAATGCTTTTTGGCCAATCGTGCACCTGTACAAGGGTGATGTCGTGACCTAATGTCCTCCTCTCATTGGCTGAAAAGTCGCAATCAAGTCGGAAAGAAAAGGAACCTCTTGGTTCCCGTAACCCGCGAGCGCGCTTCGCCAGCATGTGTGCCCTTCTGGCTATCTCCATACAATCTGACTGCCTCCAGTATCAAGCAGCGAGCGCCGCGTTAAAAACGCAAGCTCGCCCCGCCCACGGAGAGCTCCGCGCGTTCCTTCCATTATCATCCGCACTCGCATTTCCTTCCCCCGGCGACATTACGCGTGAGCACGAGCGAGGGCGGAAGGTCGCTCTCTCACTACATACCAGACACCCCAGACACACACACACACACCAGCAACTGAGCGGCGGCGCAGACGGCGCGACACACACACACACACAGGTCACAATAGCAGAAATCGCGGCACCGAGAAGGAGACTGCGCTGGGAGCGACCAGTTGCCGGCATGTGGGAGCGCGGGAAGATGACAGGACGCGCCAAGCGGAAGGTGCAGGTGGCGCTCGTGTGGCTCACGCTCGTGGTGGCGCTCGTGGTCGCGAGCGTCGAAGCCGCCTCCACTCGTACGTGCTGTTATGTTGTATTGCGTTTTGCTAGTTGGCTGCCTGATATTTAATTCATTTTCTGAATCAAGAGTGCGTTAATGAGCCTGTTTGGTGTTTTTGTTTGTAGAATACATCTACGATGGCAAGACGACGTACTGCTGGCAAGTGGACAGCTCCGTGTACGCGACGTCCTTCAACAGCTCGGCAAACATCGTCGAGTCGTCGGACGACGGCTGCGCCATCTCGATGACGGTCGGCATTTCCGATCCGCAGGTGTACGCGAACGACCCCGTGCAGATCACGTGGAACGCGACGGTGAACCTCGACTCGAAGGGCAAGCTGCGGAAGAACAAGTTCAGTATGGAGCAGCTCTACACCGCCGCGTCCGCGGAAGATGGGGCCGCGTCGCAGAAAAAAGTGCAGGTGGTGCTCTCGCGCCTGCATACCTGCAATTTCGGTGTGGACTGCGACCCCGTGACGCTCGCGAGCGCGATCCTGAGCAATTCGTCCAACTCGCCGGCGAATTTCGTCAGCAACGTGGCGTCGTTCTCGTCCGACGAGCTTGTGTTCCCCGCGGCGGGGAGCTACGCGCTCATCGGCCACATCATCGTGCCCGGCGTTGACCCGAAAAAGAGCCGCTACGAGTTTGCAGTGTTCACAAAAGTGGACGTTGTGGCGAAGTCCACGGAGACGTCAACAGCTCCGCTGGCAGAGACGAGCTCCGGCTCGCAGAAGACGCAGGGCATGAAGACCGAAGTGCTCGCGATCATCATCATCGGCGCCATCGCCGGTGTGTCACTGGTTGTGATCGGGTTCACAACGCTCCGAACCAAGGGGAAGCCGCTGGAAGCCACGAAGAAGGAGTTTAGCGATGGTCGCTTCGATCCGAACGCCGGTGTGCCAACCGTGGTGGTGGGTGGAGCTGTCGAGGAGAACGACTTTGCGATGCTGAGCATGCACGAGGTGACCATGAGCTCTGATCGACCGCGCGCGAACACGTTCCTGGCAGCGCTCGCTCGAGGCCAGGCGGAGAAGAGCAAGGCGAACCCTGTCAACTACGTGGGTCCGCTGGTCCAGCAGAGCTTCCAGCGCAATGTGATCACCGTCGACCCCGACGCGCACAGCGATGCGAGCAGCGACGAGAACCAGGCGATGACATTGGAGACGCCGCTGTCTTCGCGAGACCACATGGGCAACTACAGCGACATGACGCCGACGCCGAAGATCTACGGAGCCACTGGGGCCGAGGACCCTCGGCTGAAGCCGACGTCGCACATCATGTTCAACGACATACAGGAGGACGAAGTGGTTGACGACCAAAGTCCGAGACGGCGACCGGCCGCTGACCTCACGGAGGTGTCGGCGCGCATCCGCGAGCACGCGAGCCAGATGCTCCTGGAGCTGCAGGAGGTGGAGTCGAACTCGAAGCGAGCAGCTCCGAAGATGACGGCGGACGATCTTCGCGAGTCGGTCAAGGTGGACCTGGGGCGATCGCTGAAGCTGAGTGACCTGGGAGGCGCGCAGCATGGGCTGTATCGGTACTCGGAAGACTCCAACTACGACTAAGACGGTCGAGGGTCTTCATTCAATTCGGTCCACGCAGTGGAGTGTGTTTGTTCGGTCGGACTCTCATCAGTTTCCAGTCAAATTAGTCATAGAGGAGAACGAGAGAGAGAGCGCGCGCGAGAAGACGAAGCAGAAGACAGACAGACACACGCACGCCTGTGAAGGAGGGGAGCTGGTGCTGCTGCTGCTGGACCTGTAGATGTTATGATGATGTAGATTACAAAATTTTTCTTTATTCGTCTCTTTTGTCAAAGGAGGCGGACAACGCTTTTGTGTAGGCGTACAACAACAATTCTTCAAACCGCAGCAAATAAAAAAAACTCATAAAAACCACAAAACCAAACTCACAACATATTTATTAGCACAAGGCGTAAAGGAAGCAAACATGGAAAGCTCAGATGCAAAAGCACAAGGAAGGCAATGACAAGCAAAGCGACTTACAAACATGACAGTTGCCGCTGATGTCACTTCGGATAGCGAGTAGATCACCCACTTCGCGCCGCGTTCTCGTCCCACATCTCCTTGAACATGTCCGCGTAGGTCGTGTGGCGATTCTCGGCTTCGTGGTGATAGTAGAATTGCATATTTTCACCGTTGAAGTTGAGGCCCTGGTCGCTCCAGTCCATCGAGCCTGGTAGTTCGAGCACCCAAACACAGCCCATCGGTCAGTCAGTCAAACAGGATGAAAAGAAGGAAGCCATCGCGATCCTGGGAGCGAAAGCGCCATACCAGTGATCAGGCAGTTCTTGTCGATAATCGCGAGCTGAGGAACAACGAAATCACAAGCATCACAAGAAGCGTGAGTCGGATTAGACAGTTGAGGCAAACGCGAGCAATCGGTGATACGAATTCGCTTCTCTTACGTTGATGCCCATTCGTGCGTTGCGTGGCCCGAGTCGCACCGACACATTCTCGGCACGCAGAATCGATATGTTTGAGCTCAGCTTTTTAGCTTTGGAGCTGTCCGAGATCACGCGCACGGTCACGCCCGCCTTACTGAGATTGATCACCGCGTTACAGAGCTGATATGGACCATATAGTGCACACGTTTTAATGGTACAAAACTATAGTCAGGCTCTCTCGTATATCGCCTGAAGCAGCTATAGCAGTAGATAATCAATCCACAGAAGATGCTCACTCACCTCCTCGCTTGAAAAGATGTACGTGCAAATGTCGATGCTCTTCCGCGCCGACTTGATGAACTTGAGCAGCGTGGCCTTGGCGGCGGGGCGACACTCGTCGTCGTGGAAGAACAGCATCAACGGGGCCCAGCTCGGACGTTCGCTCAAAACCGAGTAGAGCGTGGTCTAGCTCACAGTCATCCCTTGGAACTGGTTCTTGACCATCACCTGGAGGTCCGGGATGCTCGCGCGCTTGTGCTCAGCGGCCCACTCGCGGATCTGATCTCTCTGCGTTGGCGAGAGCTTTGGCTCGCGTCCACTCCGCCCCATGATGTATTGGTTTTCTTTCTGATGTTGCTGCTGTTGGTGCTGCAGTTGGTGCTTGTGCTTGGATGTGGAAGAAGCGAAAGTGAAAGAGAAACAAACCATGTTCTTCAACAACGAAAATGTGCGAATTGTCCAACAGAACGCCGGCGAAGAGAACTGTTGACTCCGATGCCGTGAGCCCGCCCACCAAAAAGGCACGAATGAACCCCCTCTTGCTCCAGCAAGACTTTATTGGTTTTGTCAGTCTCATCTATTAGTCAAACAGCTGACGCCAGTAGGACACCAGTTAAAAAAGGAACTCACCCGAGCTTTTGAAGACTTGTTTTGCTTGATCAGTTCTACATTTGCTCGCATCTGCGCACTTGTCCAGGGTTTGCAACTCAAGCGAACGGGGGACATGACGGAGCCACCTCCACAGCTCAAGCGAAGCGAACGCTCTCGAGGAACATGAAGGACCCGCCGCCGAAACCGACCTATCACAGCGTCAAGACGAGCCTCAAGAGCGTCGCCAAGAACACGCTCCTCAGGAAGAAGCTAACCGATGTCGCGTTCCGGGTCAACAGCGTCATGATCCACGCACTCCAGCTACTCAAGCTGTATCTGCTCCACTGTTGCGACGTGGGCGACGAGCTGCCTAAGCTCGACAGACGGTTCGTGACCTCAGTGATGAAAGTGCTCTGTAAGGCGCCTTCCACGGGCAGACCTCCAAACACCGAGACGCAGATCATCATGGATACGCTCAAGGACTTCTACGAGTGGCACTACAAGGCGTACATGTCGGAGGAGCTAAGCTACGAACACATGAGCACTGTGATCGAATACCTCTCGACCGACGTGATCACCATGTACGAGAACAACATCAAGCAGAACTACGTCGAGTATGTCGAGCGGTACGTCAACGTGTCGTGGCGCAAGAAGGAGCTGGTCGTCATGGCCAGGGAGAGTTGGAGGAACACGAGGAGCCGCCAGAACGCGCTGTGCGCTCGCTTGTGCAGAGTCAAGGACGACCTGCTCAGGACACACCAGCCGAAGACGTCGGATCCCCTCTACCACGCATGGATAGACGAGCAGCGCAAACTCGTGTTCCCTGCGAGGAATCTGAAAAAGGACAACGTCCATTACGACATCCAGTGCTCGCCGCAAGACTACCTCTCGTGCGTGCTGTGCATGATGAAGGCGGTCGAGGCGCACGACACGAGCGTCAAGAACGCATGCCCACTGCGCAGCAACGCCGTGCCCAAACACATCCGCATAGATACAATCTCGCTTGTGAACCTTTGCTTCACGAAGGAACACGGCAAGCAAACCGACTACTTGAAAGGGGACGACCTCGACAACTGCAAAGAGAGCTCCTGGAGTATCTTCTTCAAGACCAACATGAAGTGCTTCCGCGCGGAGGGCTACACGTTCGACCACCAGGTTGTTACGGGCGGTGTTGGCTGCAGCATCCTCCTGAAGCGAGAGGATCTTTCCAATGAGCGGGTGATCCAAACGAAGAATGGAAAATGTGAGACGTACATCGACGAAGTTGTCGACTACGAACCTCTGAAGGACAAGACAGTCGCCGCGATCGACCCGAACATGAGCGACCAGTTGTACTGCGTCGACGGAGACACCAAGGATCAGACAAAGTTCCGCTACACTCAGGATACGCGCCACGGAGAGACGAAGGCGAAGAAGTACCGGGACTACGTACAGGAGCATGAGGAGGTGAGGATCGACGACAAGCGCGTCAACGAATGGGAGGCAGAGCTGAGCGCCTACAACAGGAAGACGACCGACTTCGAGCGCTTCAAAGCCTACGTGGAGAAAAAGAACGAGGTGAACAGGCGTCTGAGCCTAGTGTACAACGAGTACATCTTCTGGAAGCTGAAGCTGAAGCTAGGAGGCTACATGCGTCGCCAGATAACGGAAGCTCGGCTCCTGAAGCGGTTCGAGGAGCAAGCTGTTCGGAAGAGG